>JAPDSC010127731.1:261346-274071 GCA_026290005.1 Latrodectus geometricus
TATATATATGAAAGACATTAATAAATTATATAAGAATAGAAACAAAGGGAATTTAAATTTATAATTGTAAATTAATAATAATTGTATTCATCAATAGGTCATAGAGCATTGATGAGGGATTGTTACAGTTAACACACCTTGTAAAATACTTACCAAATTAATTTTATCTTCCTTCAACTTTATGATGATAGGTTATTTCATTTGTTTATTTCAAATTGGGGAATCAATTCTTAAACTGATATTTCAACTTATCCTAATAACGCTCGATAGGCTTAAGGTCTAAATTCCACTATGTAGAGTACACATTTTGAGCTATAATTTCATTGTATCAAGTCATGGTAGATATTGTAATGTCAGAGTTTGCATTTTTCTCCTAAAAACTAACAAATGTCAAGTTCAAACTCAAAATTTTAAGCATCAAGAATTCAGCAATTTGCGCTGGATTTGAAACTACCAATTACTATGAACAAGATACCTAGAACCTATCAGAAAAAACAACCTTAAACAAAAGCACTAATTTGACGAAATTTATTTGAGGGCGTAAGACAGTCATATAGGAATCATTCATCTGAAAAGCACAAGCCTATATTCGAAATCTGAAAGGTAGAGGGTTACTTTGATTCTTCACTCTACAACACCTTTTCTTCAGATCGGTTTAAATTTATGATGTTTCATCTTTCTAATAATGCTGATTTCTATTATTTTTCATCAAAAGTTTGTATATAACCCTATGTCTATATTAAACATGCAGAAATCTCTCCTTTCTAAAATTAAATTGTCTGCACTAGATGCTTGCTCACATTTCTAACAGTTGTTGTCTCCTGAACAGTGCGATTGTTCTTGTTTGCTTGAGATATCACCCTTTAGACTTGTGTCAGGATACGATCAATCCGAAATTCTCCATTAGTTTACAATTTTGTATGACGTAGGCCACTTTGATTTTGTTTTCCACCGCTTGGCAATAATTCTTAAGCATCAAGAATATGATTGAAGAATGCGAAGACCAAATATTTAATGCTTTATTATACACATACACACACATATGTATATATAAATATCTATATCTGTATATATATAAAGTGATAATATTATATACGAAAATTTATTAAATAGAAAATCGTAATATAGCAATAAATACATATCTGGTAAACCAAGGCAGCTTAATATAGATTTGTCATTAATATAAATAAGTGAAGATACGAAATAATTTGAAGATCAATAATACATATAAGAAAAAAATTTGAAGAGTAATAAAAAATAAGACGAAACCTTACAAATAAAAAATAAAAAGCATAGAAATTAATCCTTCATCATGGGGATACATGGAATTATGCAAAGAAGACAAATGCTCTTGTCTAAAATGTAAAGAACAAGAACTAAAAATATGCTTGCAATTCCCCCGAAGAGGGTCTACAAATGGGTAAAATGGAAAATATCAACGAAATACAAAAAATAAAATTGCGATGAAATCCACCAAAATCTAAAATAATAAGATTTATAACAAATGCAGAACGTCAAGTTTTTTTATACATACAAATTAAGGTATTGTAAAAAAGGATAGAATAGTTTTAAAATCAAGGTAGTTAAAACATTTGAGCTAAATTTAAATTTAAAGAGGAGTTTAAACTTTATGATATAAATTTAAAATTGAACTCAAGTAAAAGTAGCTGCTTATGTGATTTTTATAATAAGTTTAATTCTTGGGTCGCCCTTCTGTATTCGTAAAAAATACGCATTAGTTCCAACTTATAAGCTATTAGGTCCAACTTATAACCAATTTTCGACAAAATGGGTTATAAATGAACCGAATATTATTGTTTCTAAAGGTGTATACTAAACGTTTAATGTAATTTATAATTATAGCAAATATTGAAAATACAGTTATATTCACGGAAGATAGCCTAGAGAGATATACTTGAGTTTTAGTATGTATGTATGCGTATATATATATACATATGATAGGTTTGTTGGGAAGGGTCTTGTCCTCATTGGCAAATATTATTGAATTTTATTTCCGGACCTTCTTATTGACTTTTATTATTGACCGAATAGTTATTTAATTCACTATTGGTGAGTTCGGCACGTAAAATAGATGATGGTTGCTGAGTCCTCAAAGTGAATGATAACTGAGGATTGACAGAACCACACCAATAACGAGCCTCATTACTTAAGTTGCCATCATTTCCAACATTAGCTGCGTGGCAAGAGAAAAATCTCGTGGCCGGCTATTAAAAGAAAAAAATATAAAAATATTTCCAAATTCTTATTGGCTATACAAAAAATATTTTTTTCTGTATGGCTAAAGATTTGCGAACCTATTGAATGAATATCAAAGATAGTAAGAAAATTTTGAATGAATCCTCTATTTGCTAAATACAAATTAATAAAAATTATATGAAATTAAAGTTATTTTGAAAAGCGTAGAAACAGAAACTGGCAAAATAATATTCTTTTTTAAACTATTTAATAGGGTTCAGAAATAAAAGAAATTACATAACGGCAATCTATTGCTATAACAACAGTAACGATAGTTTTCTAAATAATATATTTAGAAAAAATTTGTTCTGACACCCTTCTATAATTTTTAAAGTGCAAGGCAAATTTTGAAAAGAAAACATTTCCTAATGAAATATATATTATTGAAGAAAACTTTATAGCCATCTAAATATTTCAAAGACTTTAAATTAATGAATAATTTTGTGATATTTAATAAATATGGTTTTTGAAAATTTTGGAATAATGTTTCTTAAATACTTGCAAAATCCTTCATTTTTATATTATTAATCAATAATTTATTTTCTAGCAAGACTATAATAATTTTGGGCTGGTTATTATTATTATTTAAGTTGATATTTAATGTGAATTTAAAAAAATGAGCTTATATGAATAACTTTAATTTTTCATTGTTATTCATAAAAAAATTTAGTTAAAAAATTTTATAACTATAATTTTTTAACTAAATTTTTTATGAATAACTATAATTCTTTTATATAGCTTTTTATGAATAACTATAATATTTTTAAATAATTTTTTATGATATGAATAAATATAATTTTTTTATTTATAAAAAACCTAAATTCACGAATTTGAAAGGAGCTTGATGAAATATTTTATCTGTTTTATTTTTGGCATTTGAATTTAAATATTTAGTTATTTACCAAATATTTAGATATTTACCAAATATTTAGTTTATACAATATAAACCATTTTTACATAGAATATTTAGTAGCACGCCTTTTCAATTATAGTCATTATATTTTTCTTGTTAAAATTAACATATTTAATTGCTCCCATATTAATACCGATATGTCTTTATTTACATTAATGGTAATTTACAATGTAATATAAAAGTAGAATTCTGTAAGAAAATATTTAAAAATAATGCATAGGACATTAATAAAACAGTTTAATGAAAATTCTGAAATCGATACTTCAATATTTATACTTGGAATTTTAAATTAAGCTCTTTGTTTTCAATAGATTTAAAGTTTTTTATACCATTATCTTAATTAATATGTATTCCAGTAATCTCTGGGATATTTAAAACGCGCATTTTTAACAAACTCGATTAAAAGGGGATTAAAAAAATCCTATTTTAAAATTTCACAGAATATGCCAATAATTTAATACCTATGTTTAAAATTCTTATAAAAATTAGTGATTAGGATGCATTAAATATTCAAAATATTTGTTTCCATTTTTCAATTTTATTTTTACTAAGCCCATCGCTTAAAGACTTATTACACTAATTCTAAATTTTAAAAAATATTTTTATTTTTCTAATAAACTAATTTGATAATTACTTTTTCTCAAACAAAGTAGCTACTTTTCTTCTATCAAACTATAGATTGTTAAAAGGAAAGATTGAAAATTGCCTGATGTATAATTTTTACGAGTAATTATTAAGATTATAAATAATAGATCAGATATGTGTTTTATGGCTTCGTTAAATATTAATTCGTCTGTAATTTAATGAAAATATTGTTTTTAAACCCATTAAGATTATTTTGATAATTAAAGTAGTCTTGCTAACAATCACAACGTGCATAAAAAACTAGATGTTTGTTAATATAGCTTGAATAAGGACTCATTTTAATAAATTTTACAGATTTAACATAAATTTCATAATTTCTTTTATTATAAAACTATATAACTGCTAGGAATTGTTATTGAATTAAATAGCTATTCAAAAATTTATGTAAGTTTTATAATCTTCCATAAGATCTTGCAAAATATGCATGCTTATAATTTAAAATTTAGAGTTAAAAACACTTTATGTTGAAATTTCAGTTTCTGAAATACCGAACATTTCGATTGAATATGTCTTACTTTCAATGGACATCTGTCTGCATTTTAGATGTGTAATTACTTTAAAAATGTTTGTGTAGAATATTTAATTAGCATTATTTCTCTCATAAATATTAATATTCCTAGAAGGTATACATTTTATTAAAGACAGAATTATTTTAAAAAATGTAAGCATATTATGAATTGCATATACTTTTATTAATACAAACGAAGCCAATTTTAAAGTGGCTATAAAATTGTCATGAACTAAATAATTTACATATTGTATTAAGCACGTTATTTTTTAAATTACTGTACTATAATGTTGTTATATCTTCATTGAATTACATCTTAAGATATTGTAATACTATATATGTGTAAAAAATATAAATTTGAAGAAATTCGATGCACAATTATTCTTAATATTGAAGTTTTATTATTTTTGTATTAAGTAAAGAAAGAAAACTTTAATCTTGGGTATATTGAATGTTTATTTTTTTTTTATATTTTGTGTATTTAAAACTGTTTTTTCTAAGCCAATTACTTAATAATAAATATTTTTTGAAATAATGCATTGATGAAAATGAATTTTGCTTATAAAGCTTACAAATGAATTTTAAATATCTATACATATTTTATGTGGAATTAATAATAAAATATTAGACAACACAATTATTATTACCAGAAGTTAATATTTTTCTACAATGAATGCCACAATAATTTCCGAAAAAAAAAACAGTTTTTAAATCTAAAAAATCTAAAATTAATTATAAAAATATTGAAAGCATTTGAATTTGTAAAAAAACTTTGCTACGTGAAATACGTTTATCTTTCCCTTTAAAACCTAAAAGAAAAATTTGTAATTTGGATATACATTTAAAATCCCTTTCTTTTAATTAAATTTCTAACTAGTAAGTAATCAGTCAACTATCAGTATCCTTGAACTATTTATTAAATAATCAATTACTCAAACGTAATCTGTTAAAATTGATTTATGATTAAATGCGTTATCTGTCAAATACACTGAAACAAGCGTAGATAGGAAATATACATTTAAGAATATTTTGCAACAAATAGTACTTTGCATGTTTCTTTAAATCATCATTTATTTTATCAATTTTAAATTTTCGTATCTAAAAATAGTTTTTGAAAAAAGCATATTGCTCTCCAAAAGGAAATATTCTTTTTTTATTTTTAAAAATACTTCCAGAATCAGTTCTGAAAATTTTATTTTTTATCTGATTACTAAAAGTGTTTGAATTTTAAAAATAAATGTTATTAATTTCATGCCTGTTATTTCAAAAAACGTTAATTAATAAGAGAATAATGAAATCTATTTAAAAATATTTCTTTAAATTTGATTGCTTGGTAATATTTTTGAGATACCTGATAAATCAGAAAATTCAAAATCATAAAGTAATTGATTTAAAAATAAAAATTCAGCAATGAGGTAATGTAGAGATTTGTATTCTTGTAGAATTTAAAAATTTTTATTTGGTGTATTCATATAAATTCAATTATTTATTTTTAAGTAAAGGAATAAATGTAAGAAGTTTTATTTTAAGGATGAAGTAAATTTTTCATAATAGGTTGGGGAATGAATTAATAAAAAATTGCAACCAAATTGATATAATAGTAAAAAGAAGTTTTTTGTTTTCTTAATACACTTAAAGAATTATGAAAGAAATGTTCCTTTGACATATACTTTCTTAGAATACTAACGTCTGGCATCCAAGCAGACATAATAGATAGAAAAGTGACAGCATTTAGTCACACAGACATCTTAGAATTTGTATTTCCATTACTAGACACAGATTAATTTGCATATTTAAGAAAGTTGTTACATTTTTAATGGAATTGAGTGGGATGGAAAATGTTTCTGACAAAATATAAGTTAAACTTGAGAAACACGTGATTTATTTACTAATATTATTATAATAACTAATTTTTATGAAAACATTTTATTCAGAAAAATATTTAGTCTTATCCATTTCGTTTGTAAATATGTATATGCCTATGAATATTTATATTCACAGGTATATACATATTTACTTTAATATTTATATTTATAGGTATATACGTGATTTATTTACTTATATTGTTATAATAATATAAGTAAATAATAAATTAATTTTTATGAAAATATTTTATTCTGAAAAATATTTAGTCGTATCAATTTATTTCGTTTGTAAATGTGTATGTGTCTTTGAATATTTATATATAATTATATATAAAGATCATTTGCAATCCATAAATAAGTGTTTATTAAAGATTAAAATTAACTCATAAATGAACAAATTAACGAAGTGGTCAGCTTCATCGATGGGTTACAGCTCTTCTGGCAGGGGCAAGGAATAATCAGCTGCTACATGCGAAAACCCTACAAAAGCACAAATATAATCAAAACGCATATAAAAATTGAAGATAACAGAAAATCAAAATAAAAAAGTAGAAAATTTTTTCAAATAAAAACAGATATGTTTTGATAAATAATTATAAAATTAATTCAAAATCTTGTAAAAATATAAGTACTGAAAACAATTGATTAAATACAAATGCAAAGTATTACTATTGTTTTTTCAGTAATTTTGAAATATTTTAAGTTTGTTAAATTAGAATCTTAAACTAAATTATTCAATTATAGACATGGTTTAATAAATAATAGTCCTGTACAGAGAAAATGTGTGTTGCTTGCATTAAAAATATCTGCTTGACAATATTATTTAAATATATTATCATTAATTAAATATATAATCATTTGTCGGACACCAAGAAAATTTTAAATTTTGAATTATTTCAAAGATAGGGTAATCACCGATCTTCGAAATGATGACCGAACAAGAATTCGATAAACTACTTAATTTTGACTAATGATTAAACACCACTTCAAACAGAAAACTCAAGCATTACTTTGAACAGTGTCCCCTCAAATGATATATACATAATTTCTTTATATCACATTCTTTTTTATCTATTGATGGGAATAAGACACCTGTATTATGTAGCCTGATGAGTTTCATTATGTCACAGATCCACTCAAAATATAAATGAATACTATTATAGTGCTGCATGTTATTCAATGAGTATTTCTTGGATCTATGGATAGAAAGACAATGGGCACTTATACAGTGCAGCAGGTATACATTAACTACATCACACATTTCTTGAGTTGTAGATGTGAACTCATGGTATGCTGCAAAAATAGATTGTACCTCATATTTCCATATGTCATTGAAGACCATTAGTTACTTTTCAGTTAAACACATTAATTTTATTATATTATATATTTTTATAACTATGAAAGTCCATTTGATTTGCAAGAAATAATATATAGACAGTAATTGAAGACTGTTGTAGAAGCCCTTGGGCATTTAAAACTCATTATATTTCAGAATGAATCATTATAAGCTTTAATCCTTATTCAAGTATCACTGGTGAGGACATTCAGAAAATTTCAACCAGGTATCAGAATGGATGCAGAAAAAAGGCAAAATATGTGACTTCGTCTTCTAAAATGCCTAGGATCAAACATGGAGTCTTCTATTATGAAGAATGTGAAAACATTATATCCACAGTGAGCTCAAAGTCTGATTATTAACTCCTACTAAATTCTTCTAAATTTAATAAAAAGCAGCTGTGACAAGAAATGGACTTGTGAGTAAAGGGATTTATTTTTAAGGTGTTTGTAAACTCTGTATCACCTCTTAAATAATTATTTTAAACTTATAATTACCTAATGAATGAATATTTTATTTCAAAAAATATTAAAAGGCTAAAGAAATTTCTTATTTTCAAAAGTCGTGAAATGTTAACTAATTACCGAAAATGCCAAGAACTTTCTTATTAAGTAAAATAAAGCATTGTCTCAATCGGTCTTGAAGTAAAAAATATGATTCAATGAATTAATTGGATTGAATGTTTCCTTTGTTCATAATTTCTGACTCGAATCCAAATATTTACAATAAAATTGTATTGCGTAATTAAATATATTTAACATTTGATTCGTAATTTATATATTTTATGAGTGCGAATTGTATGTAAATTAATAAGTAATTTTGGCATGCAATTTTATGGCACTTTTTTAGAAATTTTTGACTTAAATTATAATGGCTAGACATAAATTCACTTCTTTTTCAAAGATTTTGTTACCATTGCAAGATTTGTATCTTTTGATAAAGATTTTTGTTTAAATAAAGCCTTATTATAAGTGAATTTCATTCAAGTTTATGTAATAATGATTTTCATTATTCCATTATTAGACTTTATGCATCTGAATTCTTCATTGACTTCCTCTTTTAAATATGAATACATTTAAGTAATAAATGTTTGTAATAACTTTTAAAATAATACATCAATTCAATCATATCTTTCACATAATCTAACAACGTTTCATTATTTTGGCAGATATAAATGTTCATTAATACTTTTGCAGTTTATAATTCGTGTTATTTTTCGCAATACCACATAACAGCACTGGTGACTTTGTATATAAAATATGTCTTACGAAGAAATAAAACATCAAATATTCAGTTAAATAAATATTAATGTTTATCTTATGTTAAACATCTTCCTATCTGGCGTATAACAATAAATAAAGAAAAGAAAAATGGTTTGCAGATTTCATGAAGATAAAAGATTGTGATTGTATATTATGGATAGAATAGAATGAAATGTCAGAATATCCTAAAAGGTAGGATTTATGAGTCTTCAAAATATTCACAGGTATACCCAAATACAAAAAAGCCTTGAATCCTTAATAATAAATAACAATTTATGCATAAATGTTGAAAATAAGATAAATTTATAAACTGATTCGTAACTTTAACTTAAGAAGTATCTGTTAATTTCCTTTAAATTAAAATATCTGTATGACAAAACTATATATTTTCATGCATAATTTAATAAATGATCTCAAATTTTGTGAACATAAAAAAAAAGTAAAATGATATGTGTCATCAGCTAATTATTTTCAATAATACAATGAAAACTTACTTTAAGACATACATTTTAATTGTTTAATGAAATTATAATATAATTTAAAATAATTACTCAGACAAAATGACTAAAATATAATTTGAAATATAAGAAATTTATGAATAATATTTGCGACAAACCAAATAATTAATGTTTTGTTGTCTAATATTGATAATTTATTAATTTCTCTTTTAACCATTGTCTTATAATGAGTAATTATTACACCATGTGGAAGCAAGAGTTCAATTTATACATTGCAAAAAACAATCATCTTTGATTAATTTTATGAAATCAATTTTTAGGAGAAATTTTAGGTGAAATTTCTTCCGGAAAAAGATTGTGCACATAGAATATTTCGAGTTCAAATATATAGACTGTTATAAAATATTTTATAACTATTTTAATATATAATATATATATTGTATCAAGTCAAAATAAAGATCTTACCTCATAATTCAACATATCGTGGTATTCATTCATATCATAGTTCTAATTAAAAACACTGCAGATAGTTTTTCAATAACTAGTTCCCAGTATATTATACATGATTATATAAGATATTTTACAAAAGACTTTTACTGTTTTTAAGAAAATCAGAAAATAAAGACTATGCTATTTTGTTTTCTATTGCGAAGTGCGAGAATCCTTAAAAGAGAATTTAAAATAACGAAATAAATTTAAAAAATAATGCAATTAATTACTAGTAAAGAATAAATTAATTTAAATTAATTCAAACTTCACATTTTTTTCAATATTTCCTAATAAGAATTCTATTCTTACACAAATAAATTTGATAAAAAAATATTGTTTTAGAAAATAGTGAAATTCATTTAAACTAAGAGTTACTTTATAAATTTTTAGCTTAAAATATATGAAAGCAATAGAGTTGACTTAGAGATACTAATAAATGAGTTCATTATTTTTATAGGTGTTTTTTTTCTGAAAAGTATTGATTGTTTGATTTATTTAAGAAATAAAATTTCAGTCTTTGTTTAGGATCCCTAAATAGGAAATATGTCAAACCCCTTACAAAATAACATAATATAAATGGTATCTGTTATTTATAATCCGAAAAATCTTAGGTTTACAAAATTATTATAATTTATGAAATATTATAACATAGAATGGTATAAATATTTCTACAATCCTGCCACTACAAAAAAATAGTTAAAGAGACTCTTGAAATTGTGTTTGTCAGTGGCAAATAGGTTTTCAGGTGTCATGCCGAAGTTTCCTATGAATATATTTGATACTTACCAAGTAATATACCATCCTCCAACCATCTTTTAGCTCCTCGGCTTCCAATTTAACTATTCGTTTATTCGTTTCAAGAATTGAGCGTTGATATCTCAAAAAAAAATTTAAAAAAAAAAAAAAAAAAAAAAAAAGTGGCCTTTTGCCAATTATATCAACTCATTGAGCTTGCGTGCGCTTCCTTATCATGTGACCTCATATGTCATTGAATCACGTTTCGAAAATGGATAAATTAGAGGTTAATATTTTCTTGTGAATTATTCCAAACAAAAGTGAACACATAGCAGTAAAAATAAATGAATCTCTTCATCGAGTCATACTAACTCTAACGATACATTAAGTATAAATTGAAAAATATTCCTTCTAAGTACAAATAAACATAAATCCCTCTAGGAGTACATATTTATATTATTTACCATCAATTTTAAGACGTTTCAAGAAAATATCCCTGTTCTATATTCTTATAAAACTATAAATTTTATTTTGGCTCATATAAACCTGAACAGAACTTCAAGATTAATAGCTAATCCTCATCTACAGAGTTTTTTATAACTCTACCATTTCAGTAAGAGACGTTGAGTAAATGAATGTAAAAAATTTCAATGAATATCAAGCAAAGAAACTTTTTGCACCATACAAAAAAGAGGAACTTATTAAACTATGCTGAAATAAAACTATCCATTCAATTCCATTAAATATCATTGGAACCATTAGATAACCTCATTAAAATGAAGAGAATAAAAAAATCACTTAACTAATTATTTAAACCAGATTATATGAAAATGATGTAATCAATTTCAAATATATTATTTTTAAAATGGTTAGTGCTTTTGCCATCATCTTAAAAGTTCGTGACTTCCAATTCTAATTCAGGCTTCAATGCTTGTCCTAATTTGAAATTGAAATTAAATTATAGATCCCCTAATTATCTTTCTGCGCAAATTTTTTAATTAGCCTTTATGCGCAGAAAATGACCGTTGGTCAATAGATAAATCAGCATAGTACAAATAAACTTAACTACACCAAAGAGAGAAAATAATATGAAATTCTTCTTGCAATTGCCGGTTGAAATTTGGTTATTTTTATCAGACATTCAGGACATGCACAAAGGTAAACCAAATTATTCTACAAAAATATAGAATTAAATACAGATATTTCGTACAAAAAGATATTTTCTTTTTCAAAACTTAACATGATTTTTTTTAATTTTCATATACAAAAATATTATATGAAATATTAATAACATTTTTTCATAATCAAGTAAACTAAAAATTAGTACAATTTCAACGATTAAAGTTTAATTATTTTATTTTATAAAAACAATTAAAGTTGTTTGTTTTACTATAAATATTATTTTAATAATAGTATAAAGAAAAATCATAAAAAATCAAACCAATATGAAAAGTTTTGAAATAAATCTGATATGAAATTTAAAAAAACTCAATTGTGGGAAACTTCATATTCTTTATATCATATTAATGGCATTAATACCACTTAGGTATCTACATGGAAGAAGGATATTTGATGAATTAGAATAATTAAAGTTTGAAGACATTCCTTGATATAGTGATAGCTCTAAAATCCAGCACTAGATGAATTTTAAAATGTTTTATTACATGCTATTCAAGTATAATGTAAAGCATCACTTATATAGTAGCTTTAAATCTAAATAAAAAAGAAAAACTACAATTTTCACAATAAATACAACAACGTGCAAATAATTAGCATCAATGCACCAATTTTAAATTTATTTTTCAATTCAAATTATTAAATTATATCTATATTGGGATTCTTTAAATTAGAATAAAAGAATGTTTAATTTCTTAGTCAGTATATTATGAAAGCATAATTTATAGAAGAGCATAATTTTTAAAAAATATTTTATAAAGCATAATTTATAAAATATTCTAATTCATCACATGACTTTTCTTAATTTTCATATGCAAAAATATTATATGAAAAATTAATAACATTTTTTTATAATTAAGTAAACTAAAAATTATTACAATTTCAACGATTAAAGTTTAATTATTTTATTAGAAAGAATGTTTCCTTTTTATATAAAGCATTTAATTTCATGGATTGTTTCTGAAGTTAAAAAAAAAGAAAATATATGACCTTAGATTCACGATAATTTCTAACAGTTACGCTTATTTCTAAGTTTTTCCTGACAATGATGAATATCAAATAATATCAATATATATATATAT
>JAPDSC010127731.1:274171-284910 GCA_026290005.1 Latrodectus geometricus
TATATATATCCACATTTGCTTGCGCATAAATGTATTTTGTTCCCTAACTTTTACAACTACAATTCTTGTATTAGGCTTCAGAAAAAAAGGAAAAAAGTAACGAAAATGATATTTTGATAAGTGCAGGATTTCGAGACAAGAAAAAGCTAATTATCCTCAAGAATCTAGAAAGTAAAAATGATTCAAAGCATTTGACATTAGATTTGATGGATCACCTTATATAAATTTAACATTAGCGGAAAACATGAATATATTTTGAGCGGAAACTGCATTTTGGTCAGAAAGTATCAGAAGATCGAATATCAAAACCAAAGGAAATAATATTTATTTTTCTTTTAAGCACACATACACATATTTTAATATCTGGAGAACATATATATTTTTAAATCAGATATTTAAACAATAGAATGTTTTATCAAGTGATAAATGATCATTAGTATTAATGTTCTCGTTAAACGAAACTTTTGTACCAAATTGTAAGAAAAGATATTGATTGTGTTATATTGTTTTTATTACGCATTTCTAGTATATTAATGGAGATTATATTGACATACATACAGGTGACCCCTCAAAATCTGAAATAATGTAAATACACTTATATGTTTAATAAATGATCTCTATATAAAAAAAAGCTCATCTATAATAATTTGACATGAATTACCAACATAAAAGTTCATGATATTGCTTTGACGCTGATAAAGTTAAGTACGCTAAAATTATGTTTTTATAATTTAATAATATTTAAATAAAAGCTTTTGAGAGTTAATTAGAGAATAAGGAACATTTTTCTGTAAAAAATAAACGCACAATTTTTGCTGAAAAAATACAATTTCATTAAACAAATGAAGCTTTTTAAACATCACTTCGTATAAAATCTTACGTCATACGGGTATTATAAAGCATATTTACACCAGTCAGATAATTGTCTTCTATAGCGACTATTCACGGATATCTGACCATGTTTTTATGACACAAGACAGGAAATTCAAAATAGTCCAAAGCAGTCATCTTGACAAATATGCATGCTGAGGTCAGAAACTCAACTTTAATATCTCGTTCTTCAAAATTGGCTGGGAATGAGAGCGGGGTCTTTCGTTTTGATGAACGGCGTCCTTCCACTGTATACGGAGGGCCTAACTTACGTTTCATTTAACTTTTTATTTTGTCATATCCCACTTATAAGCATTTATCACATTTGTTCTTAAAGTTTAGAATAATTATATTATTCTTCTGTGCAAGCAATTCATAAAACCAAGTGGTCACTGCTTTCGTCAATTCTTCATCGTTTAAAAAATGCTCATCATTTAGAATATATTTCAGCATAAATAAACAGTGAAAATTATAATAAGCGGTCCTTTCCAAATTTCAATCATCAATATGAAGGTGATAAAAATGTGTAAAGATACTCAGTTCAATCAAATCTCATCAAACACCATTCTTAATGCACCTTGTTGTGATTTGTTCAGAAGAAAATTCAAGTAGATATTATATGGGCAGTGCTATCCTTGGTCCTCGATGGATTGTCGTGCCACAGAGTGTAGTTTAGTTTAAATAAGAGTAAGAGACTGTATTTTAGAGATTCTCTAGCATTCGCTTCAATCGTATTGCTATTTTGTGTAAAATGCAGTTACTAATTGCAGTTTTGAATTAGCGTAGAATCATATACTAGAAAAATCAAGTAGATAATGATCAGATACCACAAATGTCTATGCTAAAAAGTAGAAGAAGATAAAAGTTTGTTACAAAATTGTTTCTTTCATAATAAATATTTATACATGAAAGTTTATTTTCATCATTATAAGAAATTCATTATAAGAACTATTTATCGAGAAAATCATCGATGAAAGGTTTTTTTTCGTATGTTTCCTATACATCACCTTTATTGACAGCAAACACATTATCTAAGAATTTTATTCGTGTGTAAAATTATTTATTTTCTGAAACTGCTCGTTCCATATCCTTATGCATTGTTTTGTATTAGTGCTTTGAATGTTCTGCAAAGGTTTTTGTATGCTACAGATTCCCATCTGTTAACGTTTCTAATTGTAGATTAACTTTAATGAATTATAAATTTGTTATAGAGATCATTCAAGAACATTAAAATTTGATTATTTGAAGATTGCAATTTATTTAATATTCTGAAAGATTTTTATCATTATAAAAGTTATTACAATTCATCATTAAACTAAATGTATAATTTGGAAATAACTTAAAATTATTGGAGAATTTTAATATATTTCATGATTTTATAAATCATTTTATGATACGATTTTATAGTTCAATATTCGGTTTACAATTAAAGTTTTCTACCATATTTGTGTGTAAACTATAATTCATTTAAATTATTTAAGTAAATTTAAATTGGTGAAAAAGTTATTTGAGAATGATAATTTACTTAATTTTAATGAATATATAAAAAATATTCTCTAGAATGTCTTAACAAAAATTTTACCTTCATTAGCAAATTAAATTTTGCGTATGATTTAATGATATAAAATCAGTATATTAAAATTGGAAGTGAAGTCTCATTTAATCATTTTAATTCATTTAATTAATTATATTTTTTATATAAGTTCTAACTACAAGTTATGATATTTTAACATTTAATTATCTCTGATATAATTTTTAAAGACATAAATTATGAATGAGAAACGTTTAAACTCGGATTCATTTGAAATTATTACATAGAACCTTTGAACTTTTTATACAGTAACTCATAGATACTTTCCTACATTACGTAAAAATTCATATTTTAATTGCATAAAAATGTAAGATCTATTGTAAAATTTTCTATAATAATGTGCATTTACTGTTGACATTTGATTTAATTTAATATTAATTAATATTAAAATAATTTAAAATTATAAATTAAACCCAAAATATACCAAATCAGTATGATTTATATATTATTAATATACCAAATAGTTTTTTTTATATATAATTAATATACCAAAGAATTTTTTGGTATATAATTAATATACCAAAAATACCAAAATCTCCAAAATAATTTAAACTTGTAATTATATTAGTCGTTAGTAAATGTTAACTATCTTATAAGTAATAATACTTCTCAGTCTTGTATAAAAGTTCATAAGTCTTATGTATGTAAAGTAGATAGTTTGATTCTGGCTCATCAGCACTATAAAATAGGACGAGAACAACAGAAAACCTCCTGGTTGAAGAAGGTACCGTGTCAATATCAAGCTCGTAATTTGACGATTGTGAAAATTGCAAAATCATTCACTTTGAATATCTGATTTCTTTGCAGAAATGGGAACTGAAAGGACACATTGCAATAATTTATTGAAACACAATTCACATAAATACTGTAGGCTATATTTTACACTGAAGACTAAGGCTAAAGATTTCAAGGTCATGTATCTCTAACAATACGTTTAGCAAACAATATGGTTGATGAATCAAAATATTTTAAAGGTAAATTATGGTTTTAAGCTGTTTTCAAGAAACATAAATTGAAGATGATTTAATCAACAAAAATTACATTATTCATAAAAAATGTCTGTATTTCTAGTATTTTCTGTATGATCATTAAATTACAACCATAAAGGAATGAATATACTTTAACATTTCTAATAAATTTTCATTATCTGGATTTTTAGTTTTGTTATTTAATTTGTCATAGTTTAATCAAACTCAAAATTTCTCAAAGAGCTTAAAATCTCTCTCTCTCTCTTTTTTTTTTTTTTTTTTTTTTTTTTACAATTAAAGATATTTATTTCTGTATTTATGTTTAGATTTATTCAACTGCAAAATGCTTTTAGATGTTCAGAAATATATGTTTAAAGTTTTAAAAGTAGAAGTAAAATTCATAGGATATATTTAGCTTGTTATATTTTAATGCAAAATAAATAATGATTTTAATATTAAGAAATCTATTCCACATGAATATATAGAATAACATGACAGTAACATCTCTATCTCTCTTTTAAAATGAGAGTGTGAAAATAGTGAATATCATTATTTAATAGCTGTACAATATTGTATACTTATATGAAATTTATCACATAGTTTAGAATAAAAACAGTAATTTTTTTATCATAAATAATACATAAAATCCGTGAGCATATTAAGGAATTTTTAAGCGGTGTTTATAAAATTGTATAGTAAATAAAATTTATATATTATATGACAAACTGCACTGCAATATGATAAAATGTAAAATTTTGAAGAAGTTATACATACTTACTTGAAACAATAGCGTGCATATTTCAGAACTGGAATATTATTTATCATAGAATATTTATAAGATGAATTTGATAACCCTCAATACACGGAAGCAGCTAGAACCATTTTAAATATATTCAAGGATATATGGATAGAAAATTGTTAGCGGACACAAAACAACCAAGAATGAGGTTTGTTGTAAGTTAACATGTTGATCATATAATACCTAAATTCAATTTAAAGTCATTCTTTCATAAAAGTAACCTAGTATATATATATATTTATATATATATATATATATATATATATATATATATATACTAACACATTCTCATCTGAATCTGAGAACGTATTGAAATGTCATGTATAAGAATGTGTTGAAATAAGGATCATTTCTACCTCTGTGTCCTACTGAGCCTTTGACATTCACGTAAGTTTACTCTAGGAGTAGGGCTCTAGTCAATTCATCTTAGAAAATACCACCCTCACAGCTTTGGTTCTTTAACTCTGGCCCTGGAGGTACTTTGAGCTTCGACAGTGAAAGGCATAACCAAACAGTCTTGCCTAGACTCAAATCCAGCCATCATAAGACTCTAAGGTTTTAACCAGGGAAGGCGAAGTATTTCCATCTTGCACAAAGTGCAACACTGATGAAGCCAGTCCCGAACATTTATTGAATTGTATTGGTTTTTCGCGGAGTTGCGCAACCCTGGTGCCTTCCTTGAGGGTTTGAGGGTGGAGGCAGCCCTGGACCTGATCTCATCCAGACCAGAAGGTCAGAAAGAGGAAGACAAATATGTTGGTGATTTATGCATGCTGCATATGTATTGATATGACGAAAATAATATATAATAACTCCTTAATAAATTAATAGAGTAATGTAATCGCGTAATTACATTAAAATATTATATTCTAGATAAAATTAATTTTATGGTGAATTATATACATTGCATACATAATTATTGGAAAACCACTACTTGAAATAATATGATGTATTAACATTTTAATCTTGTTTATTTCGAGAAATGTGTTTTCGGAATAATGTTGCGTATTATATAATAAATAACTTTAAATTTTAATAAAGTAAATTTATTATTCAATTTTCTTTAAAGAAAAATATCAAGATCTATATAATTTGTTTCAATACATACTTTACATTTTCAGAATATTTCTAATTGCTCGTATATCATACAAAATTAATTAAAAGTTTTCCTTCAAGAGTTTAATAAATAAATTTGTTCATGTATATTCCATGTATTTTAAAACTTATTCATTATGTATGGAATCAATTTCATTGAAGATTCATAAATATATGTCTGAAAACTACAGATCACTTAAAAAATTAAAATGAATTAATCATTATAAACCTAACATGCAATGATGCTCTTAAATTCCAGGCAAAATTACAAATTAATTTATTGAATTTTCGAAAGGTTTGAAAGATATTTTACGAGAATTAAACTAGAAACAAACTTATTTAGTAGAGTCTGTTTATTTTCCTAGACAATCATTTTAATAATTCTTAAATATTTTGAAGCTAAATCATGTTTGGCTTATTGAATTATCTTTATACATAGCATTTAGAAAAAATAATGCTGGTTAAATTATATTTTAAAAAATATTAAGTTCATTCTACCAAAAGAAATTCGAGATCATTATTTGGTTGCCTTTTTTTATTTTAAAGTATTACAAAAATTTTATACTTTATCACATTAGGTTCATTTTAATTCGATTTTTTCAGTAAAAATATTCATTGAAATGAATATTAAAATAATTTAATGATATTTTCCAGAAAATAAGGCAATAAAAAATAATTTCTTATCTTCAAAGAAAATTCTATGAGATAGTTCTTTGATATTTTTATTTTCTTTTCCATAGAAGTCATCTTTCAGTTTAGAATTCTTGTATTTTTCACACTAGTATTTCATAGATTATACAACAAACAAACAAATAGAGGAGATTCCCTTAAGGCTCTGTGAGATATTTTTATGCAAGTTGGATCAATTTCTTACCGCATGGATGTTAGATAGAGCATTAAATCAGTAACTTGACTAGAAAAATATTATAGTTCTTATCTATTGATTTGTTTTGAATTCTGCTATTTTTAAATGAAGTTATATGTGCAGAATACATTTTTTTTATCACAATTTGATTTTTTTTATACGAATGAAATTGAAAGTGTATTATTCATCTATATATAGAATTCTTTTTCATTATTAGCTAAAATGAAAATTTTTAATGGTTTAAATAAGAAATATAATACGCTTCTTTTTTTTATGAGATTTCTTAAGGAAATATCCCTACCACACATATAATTTATTAAAATCTGAACATCTTTTTGTTTTCTTAAAATCAGTATTACTAAGAAGTAATGATGGAATATATTAGTTTGGGGAAAAAGAAATCCATTATTTTCACGTGAACTTTATGTAACTTCTTTTGGATTCGCTTTGTAAAATGGTTTAAAACAGTTGTTTTCATGTAGATTTTTAGGTCTTGCGCGTTACTACTGCTGACTTGCGGTCAACTTCAACCATTTTTGATATTTTACAGACATTTTCGACGATGCTGTATCCACATACGAGGTGCATCTCTAACATCAAAAATGCCCTAACGGAATCAGCGAAAAAAAAATTGTACGTGACTGGTTGTTACAGTCTTATATAGGACGGTAAACACCTTTCACAATTTTAGCCACCTGGCAATCTTTTTCGCCGTTACAAGAAAAAAACGAAAATGTATCGAATTTTCTGTTTGTTGTCTTCCATTTTTAAAACCTTGTACTCGTAACTGAATTAATCAAATAAAAAACCGCAAGAGGATATTTTAGTGTCAAATGTCACCTTTCCAACGAGCATAAATCTGAAATTGTTTGATATATACCTCACGATATATCGATCACTACAGACATCTACAGAAAAAATAATGGATTACTTTTTCAACAACCTAATATAATAAATTAACATTACAGGTTTTTCAAATTCAAAATTTTTATTTTATAACAACATTTTCTTACAAAATTAAAATTTCTTTTCACAACATACTTCCTAACTTTATCGGTAACAAAAGCTAGATTTGTCATTCTAATAAAACATCGTAGACAGATCTTTTGAGGAAACTATAAAAATTCTTTTGTGAGCATGTGTGAGCACTAAATGAGCATGTGTGATTCTAAATGAAAAGGGTGATTTTCATAATTTGTGAGTTTTATCGATAAATCACCAGGAAGGAAGTCTCTGAAGCAACAACCCGAATAGATGATCAGGCAGGTTGCTTACATCAGTATTCATTTTATTAGATCTCATTTTACCCTGATAATAAGTCCTTTCTTAGATGCAAATTCTTTATTGGGCTACCAAACACTAGATGCATATTTGAATCAATAATTTATCTAATTTTTTGGTATATTATTGATTATAAGAAATTTACATAATCAGAAAAGTGTCCTTGAATTCATACAGTCCAATAACTTTAATGTGCCCTAAGATTCATGACGCAAACAATCCGATCGAAATTGTCCTCTGATTCTTGATTGTATTTAAGTCCAAAAGTTTGATGAGCAGAGTCGTACTGTAAATTTTTACACGGTAATATCTGAAGTATACAGCAAGCTTTATGAGTTTGTGCATTGTCCTGTTAGATAATTTCATCAATTTAAGCAAAAATATTTCGCATGAAGAATTAGGCATGGCCTACAATAATAGATGCCTTCTTGTGTTGAGTCTTTGTGCCTTCCACAAAACTGATTGCACTTTGAAAAATCCACGAAAATATTTTTCGAGGATACTGCTCCCTCTTCTAAGTGAAATCTTTATTGCCGTTGAATTAATCAGCCCGGTGCAATAAATAGGCAACTACTTTGGAGGCCTATTCGTTGAAGCATCCATGGGATTGTCGTTGAGGAACACTGTTGGTAAACCTTCACTGCAAATTGCTGAGGAGCAGTAATTTGCTATGTGAAAGAAGTATATCTTGAATTTTGACCGAGGGTCATTAAAGTCATTGCACTGTGCAAAATCAAAGAAAGTTTTCCAACAATATAACATTCTTTTTATCAATGATTTATATAAAAATGGATAAATTGTAAGTATTTACAAATATTACAATAATGCAAAGCAAAATAAGGGAAATATAAGTATTTGTAAAATTATCGACAGCTATTCTTTTATTATGTTACATTTAATTTAATTGAGTTTAATAGTCACCCAACCTGTCTAGTGGTTAGCGTACCTAACTACAAATGGGTGGGATCTGGGTTCGAATCCTGGCTCGTGCATGGATGTACTTTCTCTCTCTATATTTCTTGTCTTTGTTCTTTCTTTGTGTGTGAATGGTTGCCTACCCTATAAAAACGGGTACCTATGGCATGTGTGTACTGAGGAAGTCGGACTCCATTCCAAATATGGTTCACTTGGAAAAGTGGAGCAGCACACCCCATATTGTCAGCCTGGCTGGCACACGACAACAACAACAACAATTGAGTTTAATGTGTAACGTTTATTCTTTTCAAAATTAATAACATAATATGTTCTATTTTAACAGTCTTCATACATACGATTATCATCATGTCCAATTATACATGATTTTTTTTCCTTCTTTAACGTCTTTAATTTATTATTATTATTATTAAATAAATGACTACATTTTCATAGAAGAACTTGTATACCTAACACTGGTTCTAAACTTATTTGGATACTTTTAAAATTCCTAAACATATGAAAAACATATTTCATTTTTGAAATTAAATTCCCTGTTAGATGTTTTTTAAATCATTTTCTATTTGTTTTCATAATTATACGAAAGGTCTTCATAGATATGTATATTATTCAGTTTACCAAAATTTTAATTGTTTCTAAATGCTTTATAGATAATAGTATTTTAATCAAGAAAAAATATTAATAGTAAAACTTTGTGGAGTATATTCTGCATCGGACTATTATTTTATCTACCTACATGCATACATACAATATATATATATATATATTATGTATGTATATATTATGTATGTATACAATTTACACATATATATGTACGAGTATAATCATTAAATCATTAATGCATTAATTATTATGTGACTGAAAAATGAGTGATAATATTTCACTTTTTCATCCTATTCTTCTAGTTGTCAGCACAGCTTAATAGAAAAGAAAAACAATGCGCCATCTGATTGGCAAACAAGGGCGTTCTATTGATTTAACATTAGCCTTGAGGCAAATATTTGGCCAAGTTGATAATTTGTTGAAACCATTTATCGGAAGTTATTTTGCTTATTAACGTAGCTCATGTACTTTCCCTTTCATCTGTTGGTATAATGTTTACCATAATTGTTGTAACGTTTCTTACTTAAGAATTACTTAGGCAATCACAAAATTAAATACTCCATGCATTATTATAATAAAATTAAATGTAAAAGGCGGTGTATCTTTAAATAAATTTCTGAATATGAAAATATATTATAAAATTAACTTGTGAAATATTTTCATAATATAAAAAGGGAAAAATTTCTCAATTTGCTTGAGCTTTTTAACTGAGAGTAAGCAATTTTGTATTATTCTGGTAAAAAAATATTATAATATTTTCCTTTCACCATTTCCAGACATATTTATCTATTTTATCGTTCACTGCCTTTCTCCCCTTGGCTCATCGTAATTATTTATAAAAATAATATAATTAAAAAACTAGTAAATTAATAATTAGATCTTAGTTTAGAAAAAAACTACATTGTTTAAAAATCTCACAATCCCAGAGTTTCGAAAATAAAAATAATAAAAGAAATGATTCATGAAATTGAAAAAATTTTGAAACTCAATTTTTTATATTTTTTATTGATATGTGACAGAAAATGAATTAATGTATTCATTACTTTATTGAAGCCTTCTGTAAGAGAAAATTTCACAGAATAATTAATGAGTGAATTTATGAAGAAATTTTGAAATACAATATCTATGACTTATCGCATCTTCATATCATAGTAACGAAATTAAAATACACTAATTACTAAGCAGTATTATAATAATATGATTGTAATACATCACCTTCCCCTTAGTTTGTAATTTTACCAAGATAATAACTTTAAATGTTTTTTTTTTCTCATGCTGTGTGTGTTTATAAAAGTAAAATAATACATCTTGGAGCACTAAAAGTACATTGAAGGAAAAAAGTTTAAAGAATTCGTGGTTACTTGGTTAGTTAGGATGTTCTCTCATGTTCAGAAAATTGTGAGTTTAAATCCAAAACCAACAGGCTGGGCCACTGTAAATTTATCGTAGTGGCAATACTCTCATGTAAAATATATGGCAATATATACGAATTATAATAATTACCTCTGGAGGCCATATCAAATCTGTTGGTTTTCTACTTGGTTCCTGCTTTTAAGTTACGAAGACCCTGCTAGAGATTTACTATGACATCAGCCCACCTGGGTCTCGCTCAAATGCATATTATCCTTAGACATGGACTGATACTCTCATGCAACAGGATGTGATAAACATGATGTAGGCCTCTCTTCTACAAGAGCATGAGTAATAACAACAAAAATCAAATTTTGACAAAAT
>JAPDSC010127731.1:285310-302549 GCA_026290005.1 Latrodectus geometricus
GAGAGGTCTTTTTATTTAAATTTAATATGAAAGCTTATGTGTTCTGATTAAAATTACTAATAAGTAAACTCAGAACACATAAGCTTTCATATTAAATTTAAATAAAAAGACCTCTCTTTTATTCTGATAACTATCTTTAATTTATCGTGAATGCATATTATATTTTGCAGAATAAGAAAAAAAAGTAAGCAATATTTTTTGAACAAAGAAAGTCTAATGAATTCCACGAAAATCCTAACAAACATATACATTAAATTTAAAAGTGGGGCAAATCAATACTTATAACGCTAAATTTTCAAAGGTTCATTAATTAAGAACTAGTGATGTTGACTACACATTAATAAAATCCTTATTCTTTGCGTCAGCCGTGTGTGGATCTGTTAAATAATCATGAAAATTTTATTAGCAAAATATTTGAACTGCCTTGACTTTGAAACTCGTCATCCATTCGTTATGAAAACTTCAGCATAAGATTATTTGCTCTTTTCTGATAGGCTATTTTTTGTTTAAACTCGTTCATATTAAATTTAAATTTTAATGTTACGTGTCCAATATTATAACTTTCAAATTCTGAAATATTAGTTAGAATACCACAGATTCCTTAAAATATATGGACATATAAATAAAATAAACATTTCAGGTTTTGAGAAAATTATCAGAACATATGCATTATTTATCAGATACAGAAATATAATAAAAAATGTTCAAAATACATGAAAATTAAAAATATGACAAAAATAATCTGGCAGAGGTTTTTATCAAAAAAAATTTATATAATAAAAATTATTTTTATGAACTGAAATGTTACGGTTTATTATTTTTCTAAGCTACGTCAATATTTGCAATGGATATTTTTTTTTATTTTTTTTTCATATCTACATTATGTTTAGTATATTAATGCACGAGCGTGTTTTCAGAAAATTTAACTGAAATAATTCTGAAAATATGTAAATAACTGAAAGTAATAAAATCAAATCAATTCATTTGAAAAAGGAGTTTAGAATTAAATAATGTGCATATATTTGAATTAAAAAATACTAATTTATTTAAATTGCAAATACTTTTTAATCGCATACCATTTCAAAAGATAGCAACTAAAAACAAATTTTAAAAATTTTTTGAAATAAAGCGAGAGTTATATTGACAAAAATATTCACTGATGAAAATTCACTTAATTAATACGACTGATATTTTTTAATTATAATGCTTATATATATATATATATATATATACTTAATAGGTGGTAAAAATAAAACAAAGAAGAAACTATTTTTAATATCAATAAGACAAATTTTTAAAGAAAATAGATTTATTTTTTAAAGAAAATATATTTATTATTAATTTGAAATACCTTGCATCTTTCGTCTTAATGAATTGCTTAATGGCAAAGTTGTAAGTTTTTCTAATAATAATTCATTCTTATTATTTTAGTCTAACAATCATAAAATTAAAAGATTAAAAAGAGGTGGTCGTAAAATAAACAAATCGTAAAGTAAAAAAGATCTTAAAAATAATTTTGAGTTTTTTTTGGAGAAAATTTACAAACTTGTGAAATTAAAATAGAATTAAATTTACAATTTACAAATTTACAAAAATAACAAAAAAATATTATTTTTCTGTAAAATATAATTGGTTGCCCTGCATAACTTTGATTATGAAATTAGCTAATAGTGTGATTGTAGATTTCTATTTTCATGTTTAGATGATATACACTTTAATAACCAGGCTATTATAGATATAATAAAATTAAAAATAAGAAAAATGAAAAAATTCATTATTTTCCTATTAATTTCCAACATAGTAACTTTGATAATATTAATTTCAATAGTTTTAATGGTACTTACGTATTAACGCAACCAGGCCGAAATTCGCATAAATCGCCAAATAGGCGACGAAGTTAATGGTGAAGACGGTTTTCTGTTAGTGCGAAAAGCAATAGCCAAAAAATTTCCTCCGATAAAATAATTCTGCAACTAATTCAAATTCGAAACCGGAAGGGTTTAATTGCTATTTTATATTTTAAAACAAAATAATATAAAAAGCTGTATTAAAATTATCTGTAATTAATAAATGTACATTTTCTTTTTATTCATACTTACTCAAACTTATAAATCGTGCCAACCTGGTTGCGATAATACGTAAGTACCGTTTTAATAATGATTTATATGGTATTTTTCCTATAGAGGATGTTTTCATTAAACTTACATTTTCTTACGATATTCCTTTTGGACGTAAAATATTTAATTAAAATCAATTATGTAAAAATATTTCAGTTTCTAGAAAATGTTCCAAATTCTTATATTATAATGATGAATTTAAAACTTTTATAAACCCCGATTTCGGACACATCATTTCAGGTGACCTTAATATTGCCAACGATCATAAACTTAAAAAAAATTTAAACAAAGGTATTAAATACAGACCGGTTTTTCAATTAAATAAATCGAAAATGATAAATCAAATATTTATTCTACAAAACATTAATTCCCTTACTTTTAAAATTTCAAATTATTATAATACACCAGTTGAAATTTCGATAATTTGGAAGGCTAAACTGTATTATAAAATTAAAAATTATATTTCTAATAATAATTTAACCTTTCCTGTGTGGTATTAAATTCAGCCATTTTAAACCTGCAATTAAAATTCTTAAACAAAACTTTATTATCACTCCTGTTTATATAGCTTCTCATAATTATGCATTTTTTTGTAAAAAAATTTATTTAGATTTAATTGATAAAGAGACTTTAAATTCTAACACCTACAAACTGTTGAATTCTACAGCCAACATCATAAATAAAAAAATGTTGAGTTTTTATAAACTTCTTATTATAAATAATTATAAATTACAATTTACTTATTTGACAGTCATACCTAAATTTCATAAGTTTCCTATTAAATTCAGATTCATTACATGTGGCACTAATTCTTACATGAATTAAGCAGGTTTGTTCTTTGCCATATTTCTTAAATTAATTCTGGAACAAATTATTAAATCTAAAGATACTAGGATAATTGATAATAATAGACCGGACTTAAGCTTTCTCTCAAATAATTTTATATATAGTTTTAATTCATTTGTGTGTGTGTGTGTGTAATTACAAAGATATTTTTACAAGTATTTCTATTGACAAATTAAGTGATATTTTAGTTTTTATTATCAGGCTTATAGGGACTTATTGGATATTGATTTTAAATACTGGAACAATTGGTCAAACTTTGTATACATAATAACTTTATTTTGGACGGTGAAAATATTTTTATACGAAATTGCTATATTCCACAAGGCTCAAATTTTTCAAGCACACTTGCTAATTTATTTTTACATTATTTTGAAAAAAGTTTTATTTCTCAATATCCTTTTGCTTTTAGATATATTGACGATTTTATAATTTTCAATAATTTAGATTTTAATGATATTACTAAATCAATTTATCCTAAAGAGCTTTCCCAAATTAAAACCAATTATTCTTACAATAATTGGGAATTCTTAGATTTATTTATACACATTGAAGATTCAACAACCTTTATAGATATTTTTGATAAATTCAATTCATTTTTAGAGTTAAGAAACTAATTTATTAGAATTCCAACATCTCTCAAAACATTTACAGAAATGTAGTATTTAAAGAATTAAAACGTATGTATCATGTATGTAATAATCTAAAAGTTATGAAAAAACAAGTTAATCGCTTAATTAATCAACTTAAAAATAATGATTTTCCTATTAATTTTATTTTAAAATATGTAGGAAGTAAGGAGTCGCTTAAAAAATTGATGTAATGCGTAGTTTTCACAACTACAGAAGGGACACCCAAGCATTGAAGTTCGGGATTCTGTTTTCGGGATTCTTATAAAAGAATCCCGAAAACACCTACTTTCACTTTGAATATACTTTAATATTTAATCTACATTAAACTTTTTAAACTATTTTAACTTCTTAATTTGACTTGTAAATTTTTTTTAATTACTTTTGGCAACCATATTCTTCTGTATTTGATATATTTTTCTCACTGTATTGATTTGCCTATGTATAGTTTTGCTTATTTTTTAATGTATTACTTTGATTCTATTTATTTCAATTTTGATACAGTTGTATTTTCTTCTTATAGTGACACTCTTTGGGGGAATAACACGAATATTTTTAGACTTTTGTCGTTCGTGTTAGACAGAAAAAAGTGTCCATTTTGCACACCTGACCATCTCCCTCCTGATGAAGACATGGTCCCTATGATTTTTTCTTAATTATATTATATTACATTGTTTTTCTTGATTTTTTCCTGATTTGTCTTATTGATATTAAATTGTATAGTCTCTTCTTTGTTTTATGCTTATCTATTAAACATATCTTACTTAATTTACATCGACATTTCACACAATAGCTGCTTTTGCGCTGGTACGATTGCCTATAATACTTATTTACTGATTAATATTCCATTTGCTTTTTCTATACATTGTATTTATTACTTTGTATTATATATATATATATATATATATATATATATATATATATATATATATATATATATAACCATAAAATTCAATTTATAGAGTTTATGGGTAGCATATGAATTATAGGGAAAGTATCATTGTATTTATTTGTAGAAATATTTCTAACTGGTGAATATTCCAAAAATGCAATTGAATAAAATATTTTCATTTGAAATGGTAACATTTTCTTACGCAATGCAAGAAGGTTTCCAATCATTTTTCAGAGATACAAATCATTCAGTTCTATTCTAAGCAAACATTATTTTTTTTCAAATCAGGATTTCTCTTTCAAGAATATTACTTTTATCAAAAATATTTCGTTCCAAAATTTTCCTATATTTTGGATTAAGTTTTCATTTTTATGTATCCACATCTTTCCCCTTTTATTAGAAACCTCAACTCTCTCAAGTTAACGCAAATTTATTGCAAGCGCATAGAACTTAAATCATTATTATGATATGGTTTTATGCAATTCCATTTTTTTATGGCTAATGTGGACAATAAAAAATATCGCAATAACGTTTTTTCTTTAAGTAACACTTGTTTTAAGTAACATAATTTTTGTTTTTTACTTTGAAGTAACACTTCAAAGTAAAAAACAAAAATTTCAAAGTACAAATCAATGTAAAAAAATTTACAGTATTAGTATTTCAAAGAAACAGTTTGAAAATTTAATATTTTTCTTTTTTTCTCTTAGTCATTTTGATTTCTCACATTGATTTCAAAGTACAAATCAATGTAAAAAAATTTACAGTATTAGTATTTCAAAGAAACAGTTTGAAAATTTAATATTTTTCTTTTTTTCTCTAATAGTCATTTTGATTTCTCACATTGATTGGTCACTATTACACCAATAAATTCGACCGCTGCTCATAGCATTGATTTTTTAATGGAGTTCTATCTCGGACATGAATAATTTTTCTCATTGAAAAATTCCTTTTTTTTAAATTTATTTTTTTTATAAATGTTGAAGAAAAAAATTACCAATGAAATTCAATAACCAAACTGAAAATGTCTACAATTGTTTTATAACCCCTGTATCTTCTTTTGAAATTTATAGTGGTATCCAATAAAATTTTGAGTTTCAGCTATAAAAGACATTTTTAAAATAAATTATTGTAATGAGAGTTTGTTCTAAAAGAAATTAAATATATCGCGAGTTCTTCTGGAAAGTCTTCTTGTATGGTTTACTGTCTCACAAGGCTTGTCATGAAAAAACATTGATCTTAATGAGTTTTTTTTTCACTATCCGTTCTATCTACACAACTTTAAATAGTGATAAAAATGAACCATGCTTGTTCTGCTAATACATAGGTGTAGTATTAATATGAAAAACTGTTGCTCTAATCAAAATTTGCAGTTTAGGCAATACCTGTTCAATTAAACTTTCTCTATACTTCACTCGCTCCCTCGCTTCTTTCTGGCTTATGATTGAATACATAAAAATAAACGATATGGCTACGCATATTATATATATATATATATATATATATATATATATATATATATATATATGACAGTCCAAATAACCTGATGAAGGTGGAATACCAACTGATATAAGCGCAAAATGCAGAAGAGAAAACCATTCTTTTAATAGCGGTAAGACGTGAGCTGGCACCTAGTGCACAAATGTACATTGTTCTTTAGACGGATAGGATCCGTGTTCGTATACCACTAGGCCTTGTAGTTCTTGTACCCCAACCACAAGTTGACAACCTAATGTTTTAAAGCTATTAGGTTGCCATAAGGTATTTAATATTGAAAGGGTAAATTGCCTTCCGGGAGGACTTATTATTTATAGTGAAAAACATATGTCACAAGGCACGAATCCCTAGAAACTCTAAACACTAACACTCCATACTGATGCATTTATACAGCCAAAAGCTGAGTCAACATCCATCTGCCGACATTTAAGAATGTAAGGGATCAAACTCATGAACTTTTAATCGGGAGATCACTTTCCTATCATTAAGCTACAAAGCGCTTTTGTATATACAAGGCTTAGCAAAATAAAGTGTCTTAATATAAATAACTAATAAAATAATTTGAGTTGAATATATAAAATGCTTAGATAACAATTGTATCACCATTTGCTACTGTTCCATTAATTTAATTTCTGTCGACTAAAAGGTATGTTATAAAGATGATATAATTTACTTACCTGTTTCTTAATAATCTAGAAAATTAAAATAACTCTGGAATTCATACAAAAATTCATTTCTGAACATAATCAGAATCTCTTAAAAAATTATTGTTAATGTGTATTTATACCTAAAACTTCTCAATCAATTTTTGCTTTTTCATTTATTGATTCCTTCTCAGTGAGAAATGCAAGTTAAAATTGCTAAAATTATGAATGCAAGTAAGAAAAACATTTTTAATTGTTGAAATTTTAAAGCAATACATATTATTTAATGCGCTTTTCACAAAATATCTGATAAATTATATTGAGAATCAGATATTTTGAGAAAAATTTTACAATCTTAAAATTTCTAGTCTTTTAATAGGTTAATAGATTCGTTAAATATACTTTGTATTTTTTCAAATATTCTATATCATATTTAATGTTACCAATTATGACATCCTTTTGTTTATCAGACAATATCCATTCATTTTAAATAATGTTGAATTGTATTTAATTTAAATTTTGTTATTTAAAAAGTTTACAAACGAACAATCAATTACAATTTCTTACAGAAATATTTTGTATATGAATCACTCTTTTGCATGACATCAGCTCATTTTTTAATCATCATGAAAATTTATGCTTTAAATTTTCACCGCACAAAGAAAACCGCATTTTTGTATTTTGTATCATCAAAATCTATGTTCACTTTTGAATAATTTTTCAAACAATAATTCCATAATGTACTGTCATAATTAAATGTGAATGTATTTTAAAAAATTTTATAACTAAACTATATTTGTTTTAAGAAAGTGAAAGGAATTCTGTTTAATAAATTCAAACGTTTCTTGAATTTTCTAATTCATTTCTTATTACTGAGCAACTTACACAAACTCTTGAACAATTTGTTCTACACAACTGACAATTTAATGAGTTGAATTTATTGACTCTTAATCCAATAACTGCTTGGTATTACATTGTTAAGTAGATGAGCTAATATAATTATGTTTCATTCCTAATCGAGTTCGAAGCAATTTGTTTCCTTTCACGATTTTATAAATTAAATATGTGTAAAGGAATAAGATTCTGTCTCATCAAATGAAATTAAATTAAACTAGGAAAAGACGTTGTCAGTTACGGAAATTCTTATGCTATATATCTTTAGATATTGTCTCATACTTCCTTTCTTTGCAGTGTAGATTCTTAACTATTACAGGCATTAAGGACAGAGATGTAATCCGAAAAATGTAAAATGATTTTCAGAACATTGTTGATTCAAATACCAAACCAGTTTAACATTTGAGACTCAAGTATTACAACCGTACAATATAACAAACAATTTAGCTTTAAATTATTCATTTCATTTATATGTATGTTTAATTTTTCAAAGCTTTTGCTGCAGCATATCAAATTAAGTTTTAATACTTTCAAATGAGTTTAAACAATTCATCATTTCTAGAAGAAAACGTAAGTCTATCTATCTTTCACAGCAGATTTAATAATAAAACAAGTTTCTTTAATAGTTAAGTATCTATATATGTATATATATATATATATATATAGATAATTATATAATTATTTATCTTAAAAGTAAGTTCTTATATTGGTCAGCAGAGAATAATTTATTTTAGTTATCTTTTTATTAAATTACGCATTGTCAGTTTCTGAAGCACGTCAGTTAGGATTTGATCACATTGTCAATTATGCTTGGACGATATTCGATCAAAAAACATGAAGTTTCTAATTAGACACTTTGCCACTGCAAGGCATTCTTTGCTTTATATTGCAGAAAAATTCATTATAAATAAATTTCATTCCTTTTATTAAATTAGAAATAATTCTCTCTCTCTCTCTCTCTCTCTCTCTCTTTCTCTGTCTCTAGTACACACATAGACACTTTCCTTCTTCCTTATTAATGTATTTCAAAACCCCAAAGTTAAATTTTCAAGGGTAATTAATTTATTTTTAAAATAATAGAAATAAATAAATTTAAGAACGTGAGAAACGGAAATGTGGAGACATCATCTGTTGATGCTTTGGCATCAACAGTTGCTATCTCCATATTTACATTTCTCACGAGGTACCAATATAAAAAAAAATTTTTGTCCCACTAATACTAAAATTATTAATTGAATTTAACAAAGGATTTAAAAAAAAATTTGAAAAATTATATTGACAGTAAGTATCACATTCACGACAAGTTTAAGAAATTTACTTGAATATTAGAGGATGAAAAATAAATATTTTATCAACAATTGAAAATTTCGACAAGATATAATAAACATAGAGAGAGAGAGAGAAAATATGAACTAATTGTGGAAATTTAATAAAAATAACAGTATTTACCATTTTTCTGTATTCAAAACACTGTTTTAAAAAATTAAATGAGATCTCGTATCACATAAAATCTGCTAAAAATAAATTGAAGTGTAGAAAGTTTGAAAACTACATATTTCTTTTAATTCAAATCAGAACGCTTTCATTTGAGATACCACTGTATTTTAGAATGGTACATTATTGTTGAAATCGAAAACACATTCACTGAAGTAGGCAAAAAAATATATTTTTAAAAACTGAAAGAATTTGTTAAACATCCCAATCAGTTAATAAAATAAAATACATTTGTTGAATATCGAAAAAATGAGTTATAATAATATGCTTATTTTCTTCTTACTCCAATAGTTAGACATAAGTAGCCATTTTAAAAGGGGGAAAAGAATCACATAGCGCTGATCTTGAAGAGAGTAGATGCATTATGATGCGTTATGACTTTGAATCAGCATTGATGAAGATTAAAATTAATAATATACAAATTAAATACAATCTATGTTTTGTATGGAACAGAGTCGTCCAATTTGATATAAGTATCATTCTACTATGTGCAGACATTTTACTTTATGTATGCAAAAAGAATAAATACGTACATAAAATAAGGGTTTTGTTTTTATGAATTGTGTAAGAATTTCGAAAATAATTTTTTAACTTGATTTTTTTCTTTAGATTTATTTTCAGAGAGTTTTGTTAACATTTTGTTACAATTAAATATAATTTATCAAACTGTTAGTTCTTTCCTTATTTAAAATTTTTCAAAAGTTCACTTATTTTAATATTAATATTATATGAAATACAATTTAATCATATTATTTCTTAAGATTATTTAAAAATTGTTATTATATAGTCATGAAAAAACTCATTTCTATTTAAGAAACTGAAAAGAAATATTCTACTTTGAAACATAATTCTTTCTAAATGAGTTTTATGTTCAAGATGGCTCTTAGGTCCTTTCAGAACAAGTGTCAAATTTGAAAACTATTTATATTATCAATAAGTTTACAATTTTATTCAAACATCATTCAAATAATAGCTTATATCGGTTTGCAAAGTCGTCTGATAATAGGTTATTTTCTTAAATGTGGAAGTTTTTAAGTTCGATCCCAACTATTGGTGAATAATAGTAATTTGTGGCTCTTTTTGTATTGCATATCAGATGTGATTATGCTTCCGTATTTCCAGTTAAGTGCTTAGAATTTGAATGCACAGACATTATTAAATATGCAATGCATTACCAAATTATTTTTAAATGAAAAAATGAAACTTTAAACAAAATGATATAATATGGAATAAGCAAACTAGTTGTGTGTCTATTTGTATGTTTAAAATACTGCAATGAAAACATTTTAATTTAACTACATTAGATAAAAAATACCTTAAGTCCCCTTTCTAAACTTATCATATATAAAATCATACAAAATGGAAGCCCAATTTATCTGAATCATCGGTAGACTTACAAACAGGAAATGGCAAGCTGATATGTGACAGAAACCAAATAATAATAAACAATGTAGTTTATATTATTTAAACACATTTAAAGCTACTAGAATAGAATTCATTTAAATGTTTGTGTCGTATTAGCTAAATTTCATGATGTATAACAATTGACTTAGTAATATTATATTACTTACAATAAAAAATTATTTATCAACACCTAATCAAAGTAAATATCATTCATATATACATTTTCAAGTATTACATTTTAAATACTTAAATAAGTAAAAAGTATATTTATTTAACTTTTAATGTGCATTTTTTCTTATCAAAAAATAATAAATATGTCAATATTGTATATGCATTTCTTATAAGTTTTCTCAACTAGAATAAATAACACAGGTATACACTCCATGCATGCTGATTCCTTTTTAAATGATTATTACAAATTGGTTGTGATTACGCAAGTCATTTTAGATGTGTTTATAAAATCAAAAGCAAAGATACAATGATCAACTGAAGTGTAAAATTTCTAGACAAATACATAAATAATAAGAATACTGAAAAATTCAGTCTCCGAAATTTACTAAGTTAGCATGCAAGGTAGATGACAAAAATCCTCAACTAACACAATTTTTAGAATGCCACATAATCTCTCATATATTTTAAGTATGATTCTGATATTCGATAGAAAACTCTTAATTTAAAATTTAATAATGAACAGGTATATGCATTATATTCATAAATACTACCAAAAGGAGATAATTTGAGAAATACATCGTTGATTTTTATCGTTATTTGAAAATTTAATATTTTATCGAAATAAAACTAGGCAGTGTTTATTGCTTAAAACATGAAATGAGTTACCTTTGCCCACTATTTATTTGTAAAAACATTTTATGCTATGCAAACTTTCCATTCTCAATAGTGGAGGCTATATAAAAAATTCTCTCCCCAAAATGATACACAAAACAAAGACTAAAAAATATTGTAGACAAGGTTATTAAAGTACGCGTTTTTGATATAGTACGTTTATCTACTGACATAAGTATATATATATATATGTATTTCATATAATTTTTTTAGCAATTTTTCTTAAACTTTTTGTAGTATTTAAATTTATACTTTAAGAATAAAAAAATCACTGCTATTTTTATATTTTCTTCCGAATTACATAATTAATGTCAAGAGCTCAAGTCTAGTTTTACAAAATTTTGACACACATTTTGCTTAATTTAATTTATTTAATCAGTATGTCATTTGAATGTCACTAAATATAAATAGAAGAAATCTAAATTCCTTAAATTGGGACGCTGCTTTAAATGGAAGGCCTTTTATTAAATTAAACAACATTTAATGTCTTCTACTTAATAAGTTAAATTAAATTCTATAAATTCAAAAGATGGCCAATAAGACGAATGCTTTCAAGCGTTAAGTTAACATCATCCAAATAAATATCTCTATTTAATTTAATTAAGGTATGATTGTTTACAAACTATACAGTAAAATTAAAGAATTTTTTATTATGTATCAATTTCTTCTGCGGTATGCATTTAATACTCTAGTCTCAGCTCAATAAATTAACTTATTTCCAATGCAACCGACAAAGGAATTTTTCAAATGAATAAAAATTCTTCTATAAGTTTCAAATTATTTAAAATGATTTCAAAGAGGGAAATTAATCCAGTTTATCATTTTAAATAATATTAATATTTTATTATAAATTGATTTCATTTTAAGTGAAAAACATTCTGAAAAATTAATTAAGTTTATACTTTAAATTCTCATTCAGTTAGAAAATGAGAAAGGCAAATTATGACAAATGTTCACCCGTTAACATAGCATGTTCAAGTTTGATATTGATAAACTAACAATATTTAAACTGAATTAGAAATATACATGAAATTAATATGAAATTTAAAACTCTTACATCAAAAATGTTTTAAATATGACTGACAAAAAATTCTAACAAACAAAAATTATATTTTAAATAAATCTATATGATGTAAATTATTTTTATAGGGACTTGATGATTTTCATTTTTAATTAATAAAATAGACAAAATGAGTGTGATTAAAATAAAAATAAATTATGACTTAAAAGTAATTGTATATATCTTATACATAATATAGAATTCATATTATATTTTAGACATTTTTAAATATTATTTTAATATCGTATCTTATACGATTTTAAAGACTCGGTTACTGTCAGATCTTTCTGATAGCCTATTTCCGCAATCCTTAATCTGCTTTATCAATCTCATAGTTTTAGGCTAGGTTAAGTTACGACGTCGACATCCAAGCTAGCACCCTCTTCATCAAACAGAACTATCTGGCTGAAGAAAACTGAGTTTTCTTAATGCAACTAATCACTTTCAACATGAAGATCTGCTATATCTGGTATTAAGCTATCTATCAACCACATCAAAGATATAATTTTCCACTAAAATACCAAACTTCAAATTTTCAACATAACTTGATTAATAAGAATATCTTACAATTTCTACTTAATTAGATATAGATATTCCGACATCACCTTGCCTATCTAACTAAATTAAAGTACTTTAAAACTAATCATATAATTGATTTCAAGAGGTATTTTCAGAGATTGTGGGCCGCATGGGTTGCAAGTAAGGAAACAAAGAAAATGCCTAATCACTAACCTCAACAGATATCCATGATGAAGTCCGGTTATTAAATAGTGGTTTGATTCGAATTCGGGAACTTATGCTCTGAACAGCGCATATATCTTGTATCCGCAGTGAATCTCTGTAGATGGATGTTGTATTTCTGCTATTAACATGCAATAATTCAAAGTGGTTAAATTGTATAACGTAAAGTACCTCACAACAATTATCCGCTGTTAGGTAATCAATCTACTGTAGAAATTCAAACTTTATTATTGCGTGAACTAATAAAAACATTTTTAACTACCCAAAAATTCTAATGAATGATTATTTGTGTCATGTTCACTTGTGTATATATTTTCTATATAGACAGAAAATAGTTGAAATATTATATTTCAAAAGGCACAAGAATGGTTAAAATTCATTTGTAACGTATATAAAGTAAAATAATTAAATAAATGTAAACAACTACATTCCTTAGGAAGTTTCGGGGGTCAGCTAAAATGTAATGATAATTTTGTCATAAGCAATAATTAAAAAATATGTATTGGAAAAAGAACCATATTACATGAAAGAAACTTCTTTCAATTCTCTATATAATTTACGTTTAGGTTTGACCATTTATAGTATCTATTCACGAGATTCAGAATTACTATTGTAGAATTTTTTGCCCGCAGTTTATTAAAACAGGTGATCCAATCATGATTTTTTTTTATTTTGGTATTTTTACAAATGTGATTCTTTTTTAGTTAATTAGTAGAAATTATTGAAAGACAAAAAAAAAATTCTTCTTCAAAATGATCTAATTTAATTTGAAATAGTGATACGGACTGCGAAAAATTTCACTTTTCGAACCATATGTTTGCATAGAATTTTAAGTTGCAGTAACAATGTGAGGATGAGTAGTAGTTGAAAAATAGTCTATTTTCCTTAAAAAATATTTTTCGCTTTCTGCTTTGAATGGCTTACAGTAATTTTCTTGCGTGAATACCATTCACTATTTAAGATAATTACATACTACAGTCATGGTTGTTAAGCAGTTCACAATGTTCAAGAGGTTGGGAAAATTTCTTTTTTTATAACAAAACATTACTTTCTGAACGATGCCAATATATACTAAGAAATTAATTACCTATTACAGTGAAAACAATTAAAAAGTTTGGTTGGATACAGTTTTATATCTCTATTAGATAGTAATCACAAATTCATTGAATTATATTCAAACCATTAATTTTTATATTCAAAATCATTGTTATATTACTTAAATAATTAAAATGATTTATTTAAGAATCAATATTTATATAAGAAATTTTAATAACGTATTTTTAAAATATTAAAAATTTATTATATAAATATTTATATTATACATATATTTATATATTTAAATTATGAAAATTTAAATTTTATAATAATTAGTATCATTAATTTTATGTATATTTGACAAACATAATGTATGCGTGGTTTTATATATAGTCTCTCTCTCATTCTATTCTATTTTTTTTACCTCACTTTATTTTTCCTTCTCCTATTTTATTCTTCGTCATATTTTTCACAAAGAAATCACATTTTAATTTTTCTATTTTATTCTTATTTTAACAAGTGAGTTTGCTAAATGAAGCATATTTGAGGCTTCTTTTACGCGATTTTTTTTTTTTTTTTAAATTTGGGAATAGTTAAATTTTCATTGGCAATTTACTTCTCAGAAAGTTTAAAGATATATATGGTTTATATTTTTAGAAATTTTATTTAACTTTTTCCTTATAATGATCTATATTTGTTTAATCCTGTATTTTCAGAAAAGCTTTAATATTTATGTTCTTTTACATTGTATGTTTAACGGCTTTCGTATGAATATAAATTTCAACATACACAATAAAATATCAATTTTTAATTAATTTGATGAGTCAGTTATAGTAATTGTAAAACTATGATTTGTAATTTCTACTGTAAATAAAATGATATAAAAGTTCTCTAAAATTCATAAAATATTCAATTATAATACATTATATTATCAAATAAATTAAAAATATTATAAATCAATAATCAAATGTTTTAATAAATAAGAATGAGAAAATTATGCGAGCTCATTTCTTAAATTTATTTGAAATGCTCATTAATTTTTCGTATTTACATTAAATCAAACTAAAAATATTTATATGGTTTCATAGTCTATATTTACGATTGATTAATGAAAAAGTTATAAACACAATAAAAGGAATGATTTTATATAAACTCATTTTTTAGTTAAGATTTTAATAAATTTTCTGTTGATTTTCTCTTCTTTCTTGTAAATATTTACCAATTTTGAATTTTTTTTTTAATAAAAATAATTTTTGTCTTGTGTACAAAGTAACATTGTTGATAATGGAAATATTGTCAAACTAATTCTATCTGGAAAATTATTTCTGAATGAAGCAAACATCTATTTTCTTATTTAAGAAACTAAACAAATATCAAGTTCTCAACATGGTACAAATATATATATATATATATATATATATATATATATATATATATATATATATATATATATATATATATATATATAGTGTGTGTGTGTTATCTTAACATATTTCTATGCAATATTTGTTTAAGTGTAATGAAGAGAAAAAAAATTATTTAATAAGTTCAGAATAATATTTGCATTCACTGATTAATACTAAAAGCTACAGCTAAAAACTTGTTAAGTTACAAGTAAATAGAAATTTTCCTTTATTATCTTACATTTCAATTAGTTGATATTCAGAAGCACTTACTTCTAATTTACTTGTACATTGTTTGGCATTTTCAGCAATTTTGATTTTAATAGCTACCAATTTTAATTCCAGAATGCCAAAACAAATATACAACTTTTTTAATTAAAAGAAAATAATATCAGATTTAAATGATATACATTTTTATTAATTTGAAAAAATAAGTTTTAATCTCCAAGAAAATTAATGTAAGTTTAGTTTCATTAAGTATTTATAATTTTTCTTAAGAAAATGTGTGAGTAAATACCACTCTTATTAAAGTTTTCAAAAAATTCTATAGAAATTTTAAAAACTGGGTGATATTCTTGATAAAAACAGATAATTTTACAATTAATTTTTATTAAACGATATTGCTTTATAAAATATTCTTTGATTATTTTATTAAAGCAATATACCAAGGATACGAAGTACTTTATTCTTTTTAGCAAAATGCCAAGAATTTAATCCAGTGCCATCTTAAATTCTGATGAGTTGTCGAGCATTCAGCTCAAATTTCCTCTTAGAAATCCGAACTCCTAGGAAGAGATGATTTGCATTTCCCAGGAAGTTTGCATTTCAGAATAGTAAACTCTATCACAGCTAGAGAAGTGAGACGATTAATATGTAAAACAGGAGATATTTATATTTAAACTGTCAAGAAATACTGAGATTCAACTAGTACTTATTGCTATTAGGGTTTTGATTGCAAACTGTGAGAATATACAGCTTAGAACAAGTTACGTCTAATCAATACAACTTAATAGTATTTTAAGTAATACTTAGAATACTTTCAACGTCTTATTCATTCTTTAAATATATTGGATTTCCAATTTTTAGCGATACAAGAAAATATCTTAAATACCAACATAAATTTAATCTTTATCCCGTTGACATGAGAAATTTTATTAGTGGTTATGCAATCACGATGAAAAGTGATTAACTATAATTCCAAGAAATTCAATGAGACATACATAAGAATGTTAGCGTCTACATAACATAAAGAAGTAGATATATTTTATATCGAGATTTTGACTACAACATTTAAAATTAATTTAAATCATAATTAACACATATTTGAATTTCCGTAAAATTGTTTATCCAAAGATGCACTTGGTTTTAGAACTTTCTACGCTTAAACAATGGAGATAATACTATCATCTGATGATTAAAAAAATATATGCATAACACATGATCATCTTTGCTTTTACATATGTACAATGTTTTCGAAGCAAACGGTGATACTTATCATTTTTTCGATATTTTTTTTCCAATTGCAACAATCATAAATTTGCATCTCCCAATACCCTACCCCCACCCGTTTAAAATGCATATCCTATCGAAAATGTTTTTTTAACGGAGACATTTGGTGACTAATGTAATATTTATAACTTCATAACATAGAGCAGATATAAATATACAATCAGTTCATAAGGAATAATTATAGAATTTTTAATTTCAAAACACCACATAAGTTTCTTCCACATTAAATATATATAT
>JAPDSC010127734.1:0-10713 GCA_026290005.1 Latrodectus geometricus
CATTTTTAATACAAAAACATGCATAGCGTCTCATCAACTTTTTTTTTACCTTTAAGTGTTATTTGTAATATATTGAAGCCAATTTATACATAATATGCATACAACACAGTAAAATTTCATACTTATAACCACAGTAAAAAATTACATACAGTAAAGTAAATGCAGATTAATATTAAAATAATGAATAATTATTAATCTTTAAGTAACATAGATACATTGCTCAACACTGAAACTGGAATATCAAGAAAAAATTATAAAATAATGGAAATTTCTAGAGTAGATATAGTTAATATATGCATATTACCACAGTTACAAGCATTTAATTCTAATAAATGACTTATGGGACACAAGAGAAAGATACAAAATTCTGTCAAATCAAATTAGGTTTAGTGCTTTATATATGGTAGTTTGCATCAAACATACAAATATTTATAAACCAACAAAAAATTTGGAATAAATTGCTTGCAAAGAAAGAGGTTGGTTTATAAATCTAAATAAATTGCACTAAGTATATGGACTAAAATGTAAATACTGTTAACTAATTTTAATTTGAACACATATTATAGTACAAGTCATAAGCTAACATCTTCATGATGAAAACATCAGATTTAAAGAATATCCATTGAATCTAATTAAAATTCAATCTTCTTTGTCTACTCCAAGAGGTTAATGTCTATACAAATTATTGAAATGTTTTGAAAGATATTGAACTATGAGCTAGTACAAGTATTCCATTAATTCCAAATCATCATGTTGATAAACTAGAAGCCTTTACTACAAGACAGCACAAAGCTTACGATAGAGAATAATCTTCATTGATAACTATGTTTTGTTTGTTAAACTATGATTATATTTTGCACATGAGGACTAATTTGATTAGAATTCATAGTTTAAAAGAAATTCTGAATTATAATGAATATTCATGCCTGAGCAGGAAATATACAAGCTGTTGAATTGAAAGCCACAGTGCTAACCATTCAACAGAGAGTTTGAATTCTTTATACTGGAAGAGTGGTTTTGAGATTTTATGAGCAATATTCTTCTTCCGCTATCAATGATCCAAAAAGTCCAAAGAGGTATGAACAAACCAAAGAGATATTCTCTCATGATGAATAAAATAACTCTTCATGAGAGAATATCACACATCTACTGAAATAAGGATGTGGAATGATAGTATGTGTAAGGAAACCAGAAATAGTTTTTATTTTTAGTATACTGACAGCTGAATATTATAAGATGGTTGCATAACGATTTTTTAAAGGAAAAATGTAGAACAAGGACAAGAAGTGGATCATTACTTGATTATCATATTGTACATTATTTGAGTACAATTTACAATCTATTATGACCAGCTACACATTCTGAATAATTGCTCCGTAACCACTATGGAACACCATTGGTCAATAATTGTAAAGATGTTAACAATAAGATTAATCTGAGACAAAATACTTACAATATAAAAGTATTTTATATGTGTGTGAGTAAAATTCTTAAGTATTGATTATAATATTTATGAAAAGATGCCAGAGAATAACAGCCTGAATTTCAATACATGGTGATTATACTATTTTGAAGCAATTGAGTTTATATAAAGTATTTTGTTTCTTAATTTTTTGTAAAGAACAGAGTGCCTAAAAATTCTTATAAACACACATTCATGCAATTATTTCTACTTAATTTTCAATTTCAATGTTGATCAATGTATTATTAAATTTATATAATCACAATGAATTCCTACAACCAATTTTACTATTTGTTCCTAAAACATTATTTTAACTCCAGAGTATAATTTCAAAAATTCAAAATCAAAGACGAAAAATAATGAAAAGCAGAAAAATGTATTCAGTACATATTTATTTTTTTTAAAATGTGGTAAACTTAAACTTCAAATTAAATGTAGAATTTATTATGAATAATTATTAATTTTGTCATGTATTTACTAAATACTTCATAATTTGATTTTGTCGGGTGAGAGAAAAAAGTAAAATATAAAATTATAATTTGTTTTTATACCTATAAAATTAAACAGTTGCATGTGAAAAATTAACTAGTTAATAAAATATTAGATAAAAAAATTAAGAATTTTAACACACACATTTTTCAATATTGATTAAGGAAAATACTCTTAAAGCAAACAAAAATATCCTGTACTATATATTTTTAAACCTTTCAGAACAGGTCAATCAAATATGCACTTTTTATATCTCTCTCTTTTAATTTATTTAATTCATTTATTTTCTAGCATGTGAAATGGAATGTGAGATTTTTAAGAGTTTTATTAGCAGTATAAACTTTTTTTAAAATTTAAACATTTTTATATATTTTGATGTAAAGTGAAAGAAAAATATTTTTAAACACTAATTTTGTGTATAAGATAGCTCATATAATAATATAAAATGGAATAGATAATCACATAGAATGGAATAAATATAATGACTTAAATTAAAATGTTATGAGTTGTGAACAAAATTTTTTCTAAAGTAAGTTTCACAATTTCAACATTTTACCAGATTGATTTGTTTCCATATATACTGTGAGAACATTTTTAACAAAGGTATGCCACCTTAACATATCCAGACATTTTTTAAAACTTTGAAAAAGAACTTAAAAAGAAAAACTAAATATTTTGTTTAACTTGATATTTGAAATTCCATTAGAGAAGTTACTTTTATAGTGAATAATTTGTACAGTATGAAGATAACAAATCAACTCAAAGTAAAAGTTCATAACTGTTATAAAATAAACAAGAGTTTGACAGTGATTGAAGTGAAAAAAAAGAAAAATTCCATTTATACTTACCGATCTTTTTTGTGTTTTTTCAAGTTTTTCTTCCTTTTAGAAACCGATTCAGTTCTAATAAAATAATTTAAATTAAAACAAGATTTTGTTTTTAAAATGTAAAAAATGTTCACATTAATTTTGAACTAAAAATGATCTATGAATTTTGAATGACTATATTTTTGTAAAGTTTATGGCATAATTCCAGGGGAGGGGGGGGGGGGAACATAAATAAGTATATATTTTATTATGCATAAAATTATAATTTACTGAGAAATTAAATTATTTCAAAATTTTAATTTCTCTCTCAGTTTTATATAAAAGAACCGATTAATAAACATAATGACTATTTTTAAAAAAATATTTCAATCAAATTTAATATTTTCATTAAATTATAAAAACTAACTCCAGCAAGAGCAATTTCCCCTATAATTATGAGCACTTTACACATAAACTAATAATTTGGTTGAAATAATTCTTCAGTTTTCTTAATAAAAAATATAGAAAAGTTTCAATTATGGATTAGATGGGAAGAAATTTTGTAAAAACTAAAGAAAACAGAAATTGATTTTACTAAACATTAAAATATGAGATATCTGTAGTAGCATAGGATAAAATAGTTTTATTTGCTCAATGTTTATCATACAGTACATAGCATTTTTTGTATATTAGTTTCCTTATGAGATTATTTAATATTGATTACATGCATGCTACATACTTACTTATAGTTTACTGAATTTTTGTTGTGCTAAGATTTAGTATGCATATTACCATATTGATAACAGTAAAGAATTTTTACAGTAATTACAATTTTAAATTTTTGCTTGCATTTTAAATCGAAGAAAAATATTTTATAATAAATTTTTCAGTTTTCCAAAAGTATATGAATCAAGAGAATTGTAAATCATGATTCTAAATTAATGATGTTTTAAGATGCAAGCTATATTACAATTTATTATGTTCGTAATATCAAAATATCTTGACATGAAGCTAAAATACCAGTCAAAGAAATAAATCATTTTGGAATGATTAATTGCACGTATTTTTTTTATTCAAAAATATACTAAGTAGTAATCATGTTTTCACAATTAAAGATAAAAGATTTGAATAAATAGTTTAAAAAATTTAAACTCCAATAAACTGGTAACACCAAATTCCAAAGCATCTAGGGGTGAGAGGAGGAGAAATTTAATTATTAAAAAATTTCACCAACAAGTTTTATGTAAATGATGACAATAATTATTATCAAGGACATAGAATTTGCAACCACAAAAAATGAAAGGGGAAAAGAAGGGAGTTTTTTTAAGTAAAAATTAATTGTAGTGTAATTGTACTGTATTCAGAGAATTATACTATTTTGAACAATGTAAATGGTACAGTAATTATTTCCTCCTATACTTCATAATAAGAATTTTATTAAAAGAAATAAATTTTCTTTGATAAAAGGGGGGGGAAAGCAGCTTTTTAACCACAAATACAAATTTAACTATTCAATTTAAGTTACAAATTGAAGACTAAAGCATTACTTTTATCATTATAAACAAATCACATACTTTTCTCGACTGCTATGTGACTTTCTTTTCTTCCTTTTCTTATTTTTATCCTTTTCTTGTGATTTTTCAGGGGCAGAATCACTACTAGAATCAGGGATAAGCCTATTAAAAAAATTATATTTTATATTAGTTAAAATACATTACCAATTGTATGTGTTTTACACAGCACTAATAAATGTTTATAGTACTAATTATAAATGCAAAATTAATTTACATTAAAAACAAAACATACAATTATTTCACACATTAAAGGAATTATTTTTAAATTTTTTAGTCTAAACTATATGTAAAATCCAAAATGAAGCAGCATTTTTGAAAATTTATTTATTGTTAAATTGTATAATGTATTAAATATTAACAATATTAAATTATTTATTTCATAATTTTATGAACTTCAGCAAAAATACTTACAAATAATGTCATCGAATTTCAATTTCAGGTCCAAAACAAAAGTCAAAACTTATTTTATTACAAACAGATTTACAAAAAATATTTATATAAAGTACTTCTATTCACAATAAAATAATTTAATATGCAGCAAATAAAATCTGTTCTAGCATGATATTACAAAATAATACTGTGACACACAAACACAACAGGTTTTATGCATTATGAATATATTATAATATGATTATTTTTTAAATGAATGAGGTAATTAGAAACTAAAAGTTATTTGTGGTTAATAAACATTTTTTTAAAAAAACTATCTTATGTATTTTTTCAGTTCAAAATGGCAATAATAAAAATAAAATACTAGAGAGTAATTTTGTTCCGCATTTCAGATTACTAATGATTTTATTATCAAGTCATTTATTTTGTTAAATTTGTAGTAAATTTAACACAGAAGTGATAATGATATCAGCTTAACTAAGAAATAATATTCTTAAGTCTAAAATTGCAGTTTACAATAACAAGCTGTTCAATTGAAATCTGATTAAAATTAATTTATATTTATATGAATATAAAAAGTAATGTATCACTCTTCAGTCAAAAAATCATTTACAAAATATTAATAAATGCATAATTATACTAAAAAAATTAAAACTTTTCAACTCTTTTCAAAGACAGTTTCAAGTATTTGTTTTCATGTGTTCAAATTTCTTCTTTAAAAATGCACATTTTCATAACTTAAAAAGTAAAAGTGCATACATACGTATATTTCTTTTTAGCTTCTTCAGCAGCAGCTGCTACTGCTTCTTTAGCTTTACGTTCAGGATCCAATGAACTTCCTTCAATGAAAAATGGACTGATTCCTAAGGCTTCCCGCATCTTGGCATTCTTCTCTTGATTGGCTTCTGCAATTTGATGGCTTTCTTTAACACTGAAAAAGAAAACAAGACATCTAAATCATTTGTGATCAAATAAGATCCTTTTGTGAGAAGTAAAACCCACAAAAAGGAAAAAACAATTAGTATTTTTAGAAGAAAATTCTAGGAGAAATGTTAAGCAAAGATTATCAAAACTGATAAACAAATTTTTTTTTCTAACTGACTTCTTTTAAATTTTTATAAGACATAATAATATTAAAAGAATAAATAATATTTAAAATTTTATAATGATTTAAATTTTTACACAGAATTATAGGAAAATTTATAGAGATATTTTTTCAAATTTACACAAACTAGGAACATCAAAAAATTTTTATCTATACTGAAAAGAATTCAGAATTTTAATCAATTTTCTAATTGAAAATATAAAAATGATAGTGAAAAATTCATATGCACCTAAAAATGTAAGAAAATAGTTGATAATAAATATAATTTGATCAGACTGATGATCTAAATTTATGTTATTTATTGAAAAATGAATTTCACAAAATTGCAAATTAATTAAAATAAAAATATAAATGATCGAATAAACTTTTTTCATTAGTTTTTATGATCATCACAAACATCGCTAAAAAGTAAATATGTTCAAAACTTTAAAAAAAATAATAAACAAACAATAACATTTAAAAATAAATTAAATCGTTTTGCCCCAAAATTATGAATGAATCCATAAATTTGTCACCGTTTTGAAGTTATTGAAAAAGTTGACATGAGCCGCGTGAAGAAGTTTCAGTGATTTCTTGGCGCAGTTTTGAAGAATGGAGATTTCAATACCTGTAAATGGTGATCATGATTCGTTGATTGTCGGATATGGGGCTCACTCCCAGTTCCCCTTTAGAAGAAAACCTCGGGAAAACGCAAGGAATTCTGGGGAGAAAGAAGTAACCCCACATTCAAATATCGATTTGTAGCGTGGCGACATGGTGCTGGGCAGGGAAAACGACTGTCGCGCGCCCTGGAGAAGATATACGCACGAAAATTACGATCCCGTTCGTGTTTGTATAGCATAATATAGAAATAATGGTTTTTAAAGATAATTAACCAATGCAAGCAATATTAATGACAAATTATTAAAGATTCTAGAGAATTAAAAAAAAATCTGTTTTTCAATTTGAAAAATGCCACAAAAACAATTCAAAATCAATTATTGAGTAAATTGTTTGCATTTTAATACAAAATTACATTTTGGTTATTTTTTAAATATTAAAGTAACATTTTACAGAAGAATCTAGTTAGAAAATCAAGAAGTATAGACCTCAATAAATTTAATCATAAAAATCAAAAAGGACCGTACTACGTTAAAAAAAAGACGTCCATTTTTTTGAATACTTATATAACATAATAAAAACCGAACAGTTTACTGAAATAAAAGTACATCTAATTTATTTTTTAAACTTAAGATTTAAAAGAACGAATTTTGTCGGCAATAAATATTGGTAACCAGAGAGAACTTTTGGAAACCCCCAATTTAATCTTAAATAAAAAAACATCAAGTCGAACTGATGACAAGAATACGTTGGAAAGGAGAACGAGAAATCAGAAAAATCTTGAATTCGGACGACATTTAGTAATAAAATTTTAAATAATTCTTTATTAAAAAAATGAACTGATAAATTAATAAGAACTTTTGAATTCTGAAAATTAGTAAAATATTAACATCTCAAAATATCCTAATTTGTGTTAATATTGATATATACCATTAATTTGAGAAATAATCACTGGGGTATATTTAAAAATAAAATATTAATATAAAATTTTTTACTTATATTTACGCATAGGTAACATACTGAAAATTCCGTAGTACCTTCATATAAAATTAATAGCATAAAGTAAATAATCAAATAAATTTTTAAAAAAATTCGTAAGCAAAGCAATCGTAAATATTAGTTAAAAATGAAGTAGGCCGCAAATCATTTTCTACATTTAACTGATAACTTATTAAAATGAATAAAATTTTATAAAAACTTTAAAATTTTACTATATTTTTTTTCAAAAAAATATTTTACAGCAAAATATATTTTTTTAAATGGCGTGAAGAATTTTATTAATTCAAAATTCACACAACAATTTATCAAAAATAAATAGTTTTCAAAAAAGAATAAAAAAAAATTAAATATTATGAATTAAATAAATTAAAAATTGTTTTCATAAATATCTTATTTAAAATAACAGTTGAAAAAATATTATAAATTTGAAGTTAAATTTATATTTTAATATAAATATAGTAATGTATCATATTCAAGCATTTTTTTTTTAGTTTTTTAAGACAAAAAAATAATTTCACAAGTTAAAAATGCATTTATTTAATAGAACTTCTAGATCTTCAGATTTTCAATCCATGAAATTTATGATTTAACATTTTTGTCATTACTTTGTTTCAATGTAGTAGATTAAAAAAGTAAGACTACACACGTTAGACCTTTTATATATATATATAATAAATAAATAAAAAATCATTTTTTAAAAACATAAATAAAACAGAAAAAATTATCGAGTTATATATATATATATATATATAAATATATATATATATATATATATATATATATATATATATATATATATAAGACTTATAAACCCAAAAACTTAGAGCAAAACTATCAATTGTTCGTCATTTAAAAAAGATATTAGGTTATATCTATAAAAATATAACTTTACTTTCATCACACAAAGAACAGATGATTGCTACATGATTCCAATTTATAAGAATGAGTCAAAAGATTTTTGTACGAGAAAGAAAAAAAATAAAGCTAAAATATAACAATTATAAATATAAAATACTCTAAATTATTTAATGTTAGATCCTGGATTTTGTTTTGCGATATTTAAAGAATTGTAACTTCAAAGAATCTAACAAAAATATCGATTGGAATATATCCTGAAAGTATAAATTATTACGAACTAAAAAAAACTTTATGTAATTCTGAAAAACAAGATGAATATGAAATTCAGAATAACTCATAAATTATAGGCATTAAACTTAAAAATTTATTTTAAGAAGTTATAATTTGACGTAATTACAAATTTAAACAAATTTTAATAATTAACAAGAAATTAAAATTACATAAATTAGATAAAAGCGAAATTCAAATTCAAATGTGCATAGCTCTAAAAATACACATAAGAAATGAAATATTTTAACATTCACATTTTTTTACTACAAAATCTAAAATAATGTTTCAAATATTCTCCTCTGTGGTGCAGTGACAAAAGTAATATAAGGGCATTAACAAATAAAAAATAAGAAACACAGTTCTCATAAGTTTAATTATAAAGCATATATTTTTAATTTGGTGTCAGCTTGAATCACATCCACTAATATCCTCTTCGAGGTAATTTATGTTAATACTTTTATTTTAAACGAGCATTAAAACTATTCTTGTTTATTTACGGGAATTACATAAAATCAATGAATATTCTAATTAAATCATGCTTCAAAAATGGTTAAATTAGTTGGGCCTCATTTTATTTGAAATTTGATTAATAATTACATACCAAAGAATCCTAAAAATGTTTTGCACGAATTAAATCAACGATTCTTGCAGGTTAATACAAGACATTTTTGCTTCAAATAAATTATGCTTCAATTGAGGATGCAGCTTGTCTTTAAATACTGTCTTTCTGAGGGCTGGATGAAGAGAAAGAGAGAAACAGTTCCAAATGAGAATTCATATGAAACTTTTTATTCAAGAATCCATTTGAACTTCATTATTTGAATGAATTTTTAGAATTGTATGATTCTTTCTTCATATTGGCCGGAACAAAGATCAAATTAATAATATCCAAATTACTTCATACAAATCACAGAACCTCCATTGAGAGAAAATTTGGAGATATTGATGAATTTTGATAAGTTGGATTTTGAAAGTAAATACTGCAAATCCAATTGAAGATGATTAAATTCTTTTTCTCCAAAAATATATCTGTAATCTGGACATTCTCTTTTATTTGAATATTTTGACTTTTCATTATGTATGATATTGTAAACAAGGATAGTCATTTCACATATTTGTTACTTTTATTGAAGGAGAATATTTTTGAAATTGTTCTCAAGTAAATAATCATTTATTGTTTTAAAAAAATTCCTTTCTTGACTAGTAACTTGCAAATTATAAAACGACGGCTATAAAACTATTACTTGATGAAAGAATTCACCCTTTACTGAAGCAGATATAATTAAACGATTGAACTATGCTTACAATCATTCAAAAAATTCAAAATTAATAAAACAATACTTAAATTTATAGCCACTAATTTAATAAAAAAAAATTGTCAGCAGAGACGAAGTATTTTGCCTTTACTTTTAGAGCATTTAAAGAGAATTTAGTCTAAAAATATTAAACAATTTATTCTTAATAGTAAAATAATTTACTCTTTTAAAAAGTGAAAAATATTTTCATTGAGCAACTAATAATTCAAAAAGATAAATATTTCATATTTCAGAAAAAATATGAAATATTTAACGATCGAATTGTAATTTAAATTTTGCCAACATACTAATATGCTATAAATGAACAATATTTTCTAAAGTAATTTCGAAGAAGAAAAATTCAAAGATTTTCTTGCCTATGCTCTCTGTCTACATATATGATAGTTAGTAGTGCACAATTATTTACTGGCAAATCATGTAATTTAAGTAAAATATTAATTTTTATTTTAGACTGTAATCCCTCATATTTTTCATTTGGGTAACTTCAACTCTTTTACTGGTATATAATCATGGTCGTTCATATATAAAAAATTATTTGAGGCAAAAACAAATAATTTTTTCTGTTCAAATTGAAATTCAACTATTATTTATATTCCCCAATATAAAATAAAAATAGTATTATATGATATTACCATTAAAATAATTTTTTTTAAAATACAGACTAAAAGTACTTACACATAAAATATAGTACTGCTCTTTTCTAAATTAAAAAATAATCATTCACTTAAGACCTTTATTTAAATAATCTATTATAACATAAACATACAATAATCTATTGTAACATAAACATACATGTATCTTAAAAAAAAAAAAAAAAAAAAAAAAAAAAAAAAAAAAAAAAAAT
>JAPDSC010127738.1:0-17809 GCA_026290005.1 Latrodectus geometricus
GTAACTATTTTGAGTTATCTGCAAGGTCAACCATGACAGTAAGGTTGTTTATTTTTGTTAAAGTCTCTTAGAAAAGACAACATTGAAAATTAACAGAAAAAGTTTTATATGCTTCTTATTTATTAGTCTTCACTAAAATATTTTGAGGTCTATAAATTCTGTGGGCCTCGCCTTTAACTACTATCATTTAATGTAGTTTAAATGTGGTAATAATTATCTTTAAAACGCTTATATAATTATTTATTCTATGCTTATTTTGAAAGAAAATCTGTTTTTCATATTTGATAATACAGTTTTTCTTCAATTTGGTCTTATGAGTCAAATTTCATTTTATCTTATGAGTCAAAATTCGATTGTGTGTTTCTTAGGATTTAGAATTTAAATTCTCAAAATTTCAACATCCTTTATTTTTATAAATTATTCGATCGCATAGAGAGGTTGATAAAATTATTAAATTCTTATTTATGTAAAGCTTAAACAGTTCATAGAAAGAAAAAGTAGAAAATAATTGTCTTCAAAAACATACAGATTTTAAATATCATTTAAGTAATAGGCTCAGAATTTCAAGTAAGTTTTATCTAATAGATTTATTTATATCGTCTTAAAGATATATTTGCAACAAAAATGTTTCTTCAAAAATAAATTAAAATTTAACTTCTAGAAATAATTATATTTAATGTATTGATTTTTTTTAATTAACATTTGATTGTGATGAAAGAACTAAGTTTAGGTTTATTATTAAAACATTTTTCGAAATTAGTTAATATATTATTTCTAAAAGTTATGTTATATTTAATTTTTAGAAATTAATATAAAATCCTTTAAGCTAGAAGATTATATTGGATCAAAGCCAACATTTACAAATTAAACATACGTTGTACACTTGTCTGCAAGCAAATAAAAAATAAATAAATAAATAAAAAAAAACGTGCTCTATTTGAGTATCAATAAAATAGATAATTTTCAATAAATTTAAAAAATTGATTTGTAAAAATAATTAAACTGTCAGAAATAGTAGTGATTCACATTAACTTTATGTAGTTATGGTTATATTCAAATTACGATTCTTTAATAAATATTTATTTTTAAATTACTTGCATACTTAAATTGTTAGTTTTATGTAATGGTAACAATATACTTTTGAAAAATAGGTAAAGACTTAATTAAATATTTTTAACATGCAGTATAATTTATTTTTATCATTTATAAAAACAAAACCAGTTTAGAAGTACTCGATAAAATATTTATGGAATAATTCAAAATTAAACAAGTCTCACAAAAATACTCTTACCTTCTGATTTTTTTCCCGAAAAACGGCTTTACACTTGTTGAGTGGTTGAATTTCTATAACTTGAACATTTTGCAAAGCTACACTTAAGGTAAATTTTTAAAAATTTTATTTATATCTTTTCTCATCAAAATATACTAGTCAATTTTGTTTCAAATTATATTTGATACCTTAAAATATTCTCTTAAATTATTTTAATTTTTATTATTTTTGAGTTTTTGGTAATGATTGCGAACTTTTGAAATCTTAATTTTCATAGTAAAATTGTGAATTTATTGCTTTAAATTAGAGTATTTGCATTCTGCTTTAAAAATGTAAAATTTGTTAACTATAATCTTACAAAAGAGGTTTAATTCATAATAATTTCTTGTTGGATATCTTAATAAATAAATAAATAAATAAATTCTAATAATAATTTGCATGCATATAATTATATGAATGAAAAAAATTTGATATTTAATTCATATAAAATTCAATATTTGAGAAACTTTTTTAATAAAATATTTGTAATCATTGACTATTTCAGTATAATAAAATTCTTGATTTAAGTAAGCATATATTCAGTAATCGAAAGTGCAACAACATCGAAATTAGAATTATGTATTTATGTGTTTATTGTATAAAATATTCTATTCTAATATTAAAGTTGGATTTCTTAATCACCAGCATTCATCCAAGTATTTAAATAAAAAAAAAATTTTCTAAAGAAATAATATTTAAAAAAATTAATAACGCGTCATGAGATTACTGTATTAGCTATTTTTATCAAATTTATGTCATAAGAAAATTACAATTTTTAAATAAACCTACAAAATGAATGTTATTGACATAAAATAAATGAATATTAAATTGGCTTTTACGTCGTTATAGTTTAATAAATAGTTAAAAGATTAATTGGTAGTAGTTTTTATTTATCATCTTTCTAGTTATCTTAAAGGCACCTGTTGCGTTTATCTCGCACATGTTAAGCATTGTTTTCATTCTTTCTGTTTTATCTTTTTTTTTTTTTTTCTTTTTCATATTCTGTTCCTGATAAATGTAAAACGATTATTTCAAAAAATCAGAATTGTGAAAAAGTCTTATGAGAACAATTGAATAAATGAAAATGGGGGAATAACAAAATAGTAATAGCAAACGATTCTGTGTAATATAATTGAAGCGTGCCGGTGTCACGTTCTCAACTGAAAGTGTGACCTCAATCCTTTAGAATTTGTTTTTCTGCCGGCCAACTCCTTCTTATGGAAAAACTACAAATTCTCGTTCTGTTTCGGTTTTCTTCGCCAAGCGTGATCCTTAAAATCACATTATATTTATTCGAGAAATAGGATCACGTTTGTGTATCAAGCAAAATCCATGGAATGCTGGGGCCCATGTTCCGTGAATTGATCATTATTTCTCAGCAGGTGTATTCTTATTTTATTTTTTTCGGTTCTGCGAAATGTTCTCTGTTGGTGTTGAAAACATTTCAAGGCCCTATACTGTTTCTATGGTAATGAAAAGACGTCGTGAACCATTAAGATCTCAGTGTGCTGCAAAATGCGTAATTAATTTATCAAGGAAGTGTGTTTAGAGGAAAATCACGCATATGATCTGGAATATTCGCAATTGGTTACTAGAATAGAAAGTCGTGAAGTAGTTGATTTATATTTATTATCCAAGGTCAATTCTCAAAGCATTTTCACAATGTTGAACAAATATCATGATATTATCATTTATTTGACATTATGGGGAAAGTGCTTAAAGTTAGATATTATAAAAAGGGCTAAAATCTTTTCTGACATAGCCTAGTAATTGAAAGCTGGTTTAATACTTTTTATCATACAGCTTATTAATTTCCATAAAATTTTGTAAATCATAGACCGTATACATATAGTTGCTACTAGTAGAGAAATTCAGAAAACCCTCAAGTATATATTATGATAGATTTCCACAATGACAACATGCATGTTTTATCATTCGTTGTTAAGCAGTAGCAAGTATCGAACTTGAGAACTCTCGTTCTGATGAATACTATTAAATTTTTCGATCATGATGAACTCAATACCATAATCTTATCAAAACTTTTGCTAAGCTGCTGACATGCATTTCTATCATTAATAAAATCCATAAAGTGTTATTTATGTCCCTAGTAAAATGATTCTATGGGGCCATCCGTAAAGTAGTTATCAGTAAAAGTATCAGGGGTTTCGATTTTTAGGAGTACTGTTATATATGTATATGTGCGTGTAGGTACTGTAATACATGCATGTGTAGAAAAATAATAAAAAAGTTAATTCTCTTCATTATAAATAAATTCAATCTGCAAATTTGATGTTAAAATCGCATTGAAAAGGATTATGCTCATTTAAAACTAGTAGTCTGATACTGTAAGAGGAAAATTTCTAGAGGTCAGTCTATTTTAACTCATTTTGTCACAATTTTAAACTATTAAATGTTTAATTGATTAGAAATCCAATAAAATAGGTCTTGATTATTGATAGAGATTATATATCTATTCACTATTTAGTGATTTCGGTGAAATAGAAGTGAAATATCGAGAATCAATATATTAAAAGTAATAAGATACCTGTAACCATGGAAACCGAATATTGCTCACAGTTTATGTGTTAAAAGTAATGTAATATTCTGTTTTCATGTTATTCGTTACTGTGGAAGCTAATTAAAAATATAACGTTGATATTCTAGTCTGAGAAAACAAACTTAATTTCCCCTTGATTAAATATTTAAAATTCATGCACATATTACTTAATGTTTTGCAAAAATGTGATATACACTCTTTGAAATTGACTCCTAAATACATAATTATATTTATAATATATCGTCAACGTGTAGTTTTCATATTATCAGTTAATTGATAAAATAAATAAGAGTTGAAAGGTTGACTGAAAAGAAGTAATTTTACAATATCTGAAAATACATGTATTAAAATTTTGGAAAAATTTTTTGAAGTTTCGCTGTTCTTTATAGTTAAAAACAAAGGGTATTTTGAAGCATTTATGCTGTAAACAAGGTCACCTAGCAATTTTTGAATGAAAACATTTGTCATATTTAAAGTTTTTTTTCAAGTTTAAATTTTAATATTAATTCTTAAATTTAAATTTTATTTAATTATTTACTTATAAGAAAAAAATATATTCGACGTTAATACTTCAAATGTTTAATATTATAAGTTTTAGGATGTTCAATTGAAGACACGCATTTCTACATCTTTTTAAGTTCATGAAAAACCTTTTTTTTATTCCTAATAAATTTCTTTAATTTCATCAAATAAAATATCTTTTCTTAAATTAATTAATTTAAGATATTTTAAATTTTGAATTCAATATTTAATTATAATTTATAATAATAGTTTAATATTGAATTCAATATTGAATTTTAAATTTTTAATTCAAGATCTAAACTGTTAGTATATTATCAATTTAAGCTTCTTTTAAATATTAGTTAAAATTTTAAGGTGATAACAATTTGAAAACAGTATTTTATGCTAAAATGAAAGTTTTACATTTTAATTATTTTTGTTTTACATTAAATATTCACTTTTTTTGATACTGATTCAAATTGAGAAAAATTTACGTAATGAAAAAAAGTAAAACGATAAAAATTTAGCTTTAGGAAGAGCAAATGTTGAATGATATCAATAAAATCAAATAATTAAATATTGTTTGATTTTATTGATAAGTCATAATAAAATGATTGCATATCAATTGGCAGATTCTAGTCTAGAAAAATACGCACTTTTAAAATTTGATAAGAGCTTACTTTTCAATCTGTAATCTGGAAGCACGCCTTATTTGATAATTTCATAATCAGTGTTATTTTTTACATATTTGATATTCCTAAACTATTATACCTGCGTGTTAAAATATTTTTTGAATATATTACTTTCTAAAATTTGATTCAACATCATTAATGTAAAAATACCTAAATTATTATTTATTTATTGTAACTGATTCCAAAGGAAATTGTTAAACAATTAAGTCTAATAATTTTTTGAAGTTTTGGATGAAATCGACAAGAGCTGGCAAATTCTGCAAACTTCAAACTACATTATCAGTAAGAACTCTACCGTACAGAAGTTTAATGTACTTAGGCTTTATTAGCACGATAACTTTCAAATGGGTCAAGTATTGAACCTGCGACCTTCCGCCTAGAGAACAATACCTTTCCTCTCTAGATATTAAAATATCTTAGTCCGTTAAAATAAATTTTAATGAAAGAAATTTAAGTTTTTTAAGTTTGCGATATAGTTTAACTTTTTACTTTTTAAAATATAGGATATTAATGATGTCTCATTTTATGATCTTCTGTGACCTAGTTCCTAACATTTCTATTTCTGTTCTTAGAGCATAAGAATTGAATTCAGTAGCTTTTCAAATAATACTTTTGTTTGATTTAACGACGCTCTGAAAAGCAATCGCGAAAAAACACTTCAAAAGCTGTTATTTTCTGTTTGCACAAAACTGGTTAGGATAGTCTACAATGCATGCATTTGAAATATTCAGCTGTCAATAGTGTGAAGTAGCTCCTTAAATGTTGGCAATAAAAAGAAGACTCAAGTTTTATCAGGTGTTCTTTTCTTTCTCTGAATTCCATTGCTTTGATCTTCATCGGAATTTTGTTGAGTTCGTTTTGTTTTTCGATAACTAATCCTGCATTTAAAATATTGCGTTTTTCTTTCAAAAACTTGTTTGTATGGATTTGAATTTTTTTGAATTACGTTTTTTATATATGATTAGAAATGTAAATTTTTATTTTTAAATTATAACAATTTGGAAAATTTGTTTCTGATTCAGTACGCGATTCGAAATAATCCAACATTAAAAATGTATTAAGGTCTTTTATTTGTTGATATTGGAGATAAAAAAATTCATTTATCACAAGTTAACTTGATCTTTTCAATCTTAAGATAACTTGTGATTTATATTGTAAAGAATGTCTTTTATCCACATCTACCTGAGTGATTATCAAGCTTGGTTGCTGATAGTTGCAGAACTTCCTCTGCTCTTCCTTTAATGGTTTAGTCTTCCTTAATTTTGTGTTGGTTCATGAAAGTTCAAGTAAAAGTCATTTGGAAATCTCATTAGTCACTTCGAAGCAGCAATCGTAAGAAACCCAAAACACTATTTTCTTCGAAAAGAAATGCCAAATATACCCAATACATTGCACTATTGTAATTTTTTATTGAAATTTGGTCTTTCCAAATATTTTAAATAATTAAATCACAACAGCAAATTTACTTGTTCATCTTCTAAGTTTGTTATAAAATTAGTCTCATAGCCAAAAAGAGTACATCGGTGAATAAAGTCCCAAATTCTATATTAGGTATTTTATGATACAGGAAAGGTGCATAAAAATGCTCTGGGTTTCAGTTCTTGGAATGTGAGCCGAGAGAGTTGGCACACAGTTGAATGGTTAGCGTTATTCTTTTCGGTTCATCAGCTCTTGGGTTCGAATCCCACCTTGGATTTGTAGTGATTCTATATATCCACTTTAAATCATAGGTCCCAGTCTTAGAGTACAAAAAATGACTATTGAGAGGCAACCAAATCAATCAACCTGGCCTTAAACTCAAGAATTCCTGGGAAACTCGTCTCACTCATAGATATTTTTAGCCATAGATTTACTTTAAATTGTAAATGATTCTATCTAATAACCCTTTTGTATAAGGTATCTATAGAGCAACAAACATTCCAAACGAAATTAAATTTTGTGACGTATGAATAAAGATTACCAGCTGTGGAAAACATCCTTCGTTTTCATAATGCTCTGGGATTATATACCTACCAGAGTATTATAAGTACAAAAGGACTGATAGCTTTTATAAAGCATATCCATATTTATGCGATGCGATTTCTTTTGGACTATTTTAAAATCTTGATTGACAATTAGTTTATTGAAATATTGCTATCACATAAATGTAAATATGCCATTCAGTTTCCCAACTATGAAACTGCCAAAATTTCATTCCAAGCTTGTTCATGGAACTGTTTACTTGAAAATGTGATCAATCTACGTTGAAAATGGGTTTCACTATAATTTAGATCACAGCTGTATTAAAATCAAAACTTATTTCTTTAATGCGCATTATCATTATCTAAATATTAAGTTAAATGTTTCATTTTTTATGACAAAATAATTTACAGAAAATATTACATATATGCATAAGAATATATAGTTTAGATCCGATGTAAAAACACAATTTTGCTCGTAAACTAATGATCAATGATAAATCATTGCGTTTGTGAACATTGAAAGACGACCCTGTTGACTCGGGGAATATATGTTACTTAGTCACTAGATAATATAAGTGGAACGTAGTACAAAAAGTGGTAAAAATAAAAAGAAAGCTGGTAATTGTATTTGACTGGAATCAAATATAAAGTGAAATATTACAACGATTCAACGAGATTTGTTCATTAGCAAACTAACTAACAAAAAAATATTTATGGTTACAATTTTATTTAACATTAAAGCTTCTTTTGACATCGTCATGGGCTAAGATAGATAAAATTATTTTAAGCTATTTTCATAGAGAAATATTTTTTAAACAACTTTTCGTTTAAAAATATTAGTAAAAATTAGACTTTCGATTATCAGCAAAGTTCAGTGACCAAATTTCATCTAGTTTTTTCACCTCGAGTACAAATTTTTTCCCTATCTTTTTAACTTCAGTCAATAACTACTTAAATCTTTACAACAATCGTCTGCAATTTTTTTCTTGTCAGCACTGCTTGCTTGCTCACGCGTAGATCATTCAATGTTTCCAAAAACTGCTTAATTTTTTTTTTTTTAAACAAAAAATTCTTTCCTTTTTTTAAGCCAATTTATTGGTATTATATGATAATTTGCAGTTTTTATTAAATTCAATTTACGCTTGTGAATTTTTTGATATATTAATTGTTATTAAGAAATTTAATTTAAAAAATGTAAATTTATTGTCATTTCACATTTTTATTATAATTTGGAAATTTGTTTTTAAGCAAATGCATCATCTCGCTTTGAAATTACGTTTTATTTTTTAATTAAATCTGAGATACTTTAAGAAAACGAATGGATTCTTTTATGTAAATTTTTAAGATTTATATTTATCTAGAGATATAGTTAATCAAGAATGGAATCCACATGCATTCGTTGGAGTTTTTCCCCCTTCACCATTTTTATACAAATCAAGAATTCCATATATTTTGGTGTAATATCAGTAACAAGCACTCGTTAATCATTAAATTTCGTCATTTGAACATGTTTCGAAATCTTGATGCATCTAGGTCTTCGGTTCAGCAGTTCGTGGGTTTGAATCCCACCTTGGGCTTGATTGTTTGCTTTGGAATGTACTTTAAACCCAAAATCTCTGTCTAATCAGCATTCATACGCAAAAAAAAAAAAAAAAAAAAAGATCGTTGAGTGACAAATAAACCAACTTACCAATCTGATTTATCTGCTAAAGATCAAAGACCATGGCAAGTAGAGTACAGTATAAATACATAAATTAGAGTCCAAAGTTCTAATTCATCACTTCTGGTGTAAAATGCATATTTTCGAAGTTAATGCCTGATTTATCTTTTATTTCTGTTCGTTATGCCTACAGATTCGCTTACGCCATGCCGGAAGATTTTTTCCAACAGATTCAATTTCGAAACAAAAACAACAAAAATATATTAAAAATTGTAGTCTTTATGTTTTTTTTTAATTAAAAGAAAATGGGTCCTATGTTTATCTCATAAATTAACTTTAATTTCACACATTTCATAAATGTTCTTCAAATGTAAATGAAGGAAATATTTTTTATGTATTTATTTCCCTTGTGTAATTTTATGTATAATTTCCTTTATGGGTATATCATTAAAATGCATGTGCATCTAACAAATAAACTTTAGAAATGTCTTTAAAAACGCAGATTAGCATTAGTATGATAAATGACTTGAAATGCAGCTTCTCAAACGAAACGGTTTGAGAATTAAGCTTTACTTCCAATAGATTCTTTGCACATGTCACTGTTGTAAAAGAATATCAAATGTGTATTTCGTCTGCTTTTCTATTTTAAAATCTCAAATATTTTTTCTGAATTTTAGCTCAAATCTATTTAATTTTAAAGTCCTTAAATTTAAGCAAATTTTTATCCAAATAGAATTATATTGCTTAGTTAAACCAAGTTCACAAAGCAAAGTTTGAAATTTAAAGGACTTTTTTAGTATATATTAAATGAAAAGTACCAATATATTAAAAAATATAATATTGCCGCAAAAAATAAACTATTAAAAAATGGATGGCTAATTTATTATGATCGGGGTAGCCGAGCTGATAAGTGAACAATCACGATTCTAGGCTTAACTTCAATTGTTCGATTCCCATCTCAGTGTGATTGCATATGCTTCGGTAGCCACTTTAAACTGTAAATTTTACTTAAATTTCTGTTGCGTGAAAAATTTGAAGAAAATATCAAATCAATCATTTGAGATATTGAGGTAATTTATTCGCAAAATATTTCTATTTATTTAACTGGATATTAAATCTTTGTCCTCAAAATTACAAAGAAGTATGCATAAAAGGTTTTACTCATATATAAGAATAAAATTCACACATGTACACCAATGATACCACCTCCAGATATTTAAAAGTTTGTGAAATGTTTGAAAGGGTTAAAGAATTCATGCAGACCTTGCATTTCCCATTTACGTATGGGGTGTGATCTAAAGAAACATCGCTGCGCGTTTTTGTTGGAAGTTGCAGTGGGTTTCCTTAATGAAATCCTGAGTCGTAGTGGTTTATTTTTTCCCAGAAGAAAACATCGTAAGTCTGCCTCGCGGCTGTTCACAAATGAGACTCAAAACGGTGGTTATTATTGGCAAACTCGAAAAACGCTATTCTTAGCATCGCGTTCAGTTTCGAATGGTGTTCCGATGCATTTACAAATCCCTCCACTTTCACGAAACTTTCTCCTAATCAAGGATTATGTTTGTGGAACTTCATTCCAATTGTGATGCCTAAAGCTGACTAATCAGTGAAGGAGGTTATACATTAATTCGCCATTATGCGTCTGATGACTCTTCGTCGAAGTCGGTGGTGGGTGATGCGCTATTGTGATACCGAAGGAGTAGGTGATGCTCTTCGAGGGATGCTGGCATGCTTCCAGCTCCTGTCGCTGCCGCAATGCCGCTAGTTCGGTTTGATCTTGCGATTCAATAATAAATAACGCTCTGAAAGAGATATCGCAATGGGTTTGAGAGTGTCAACAGCACAGCCCAAAGCAAACATTTTGTGCTACATTGTCAGGGGTTTTGGGAAAATTCCCGTTTTCTTTTTTTTAAAAAAAATTTTTTTTATGAATCATTACATTTCATTATTTTTATAATTCTACGAGAATAAATTCGTAAAAGTTTTTTAGATTTTCTTTTAAATTTAATTGGTCGTTTTTGAAAAAAATTATGAAATATGGTTCTTTCTTTCAGAAATACATTTTTGAATTTTCCTTCTCAAAGAAAATCCTTTCAATATTTATGAATATGAAAATAGTAACGATTTTAAGATTTCATTAAAATTTGAGCTTCGACCTATCAAGAATGTATCGATTGGAATGAATTCTTTATAAATTTTTGGTCATTAGTTGTATTAAAGTTTTAATTTACTCTTAGCCAAGCGAGCACTTCCAAAATTAACGCTGTTGTTTTCAACGCCACAGTTCGTGAGTTTGAATCCCACATTTGGTAAGGGCATTTATAGTATTTCGGAATTCATTTAAAATTGTAAATCCCATTCTAATAATATCTAGTGTGCAAAAATGTAACTAAAGCAACAAATCAAAACTGCTAGATGTAGGTATTTTGTAATGGTTCGGAATGCATTTTAAATTGTAACCCTGAAAGAATTAGTTTTTAAATGTAAAAAGTAACTAGAATAAATTATAGTCCAAGCCTATTATTACTTTTTGAAACTTTTATGCTGCTTACAATTAAGTCGTTAAACAATATCAGCATTAATGTGAATATATTATACTTAAATTCATTATATAGTAGTTATTTTTAAAGTTAAAAATGTTTGTATTTCTCATTGCAATATATTTTTATTTCTATTTTTTCACTCTATTAAATAAATTTTGATACTATTTTAATTAAACTACTTAATAATTTTTGAAAAAATGACATTTTTATTTTAATTATGTTCTTTATTCAATTAATGCATAAAATATTTGGAAATTATTTGCAATTGCAATCTCTTTTAAAAATCCCTACGAAATTATAAACGTAATAATGAAAAAATATTTGTTTTGTAAATTTTTTTATATAAAAGATTTATACTAAGATTAATTTTCACTGTTTACATATTCTTATTATATAAAGTTGTTGTAATATTAAGTCAAGAATTTTAATTTTTCCCTTTTATGAAACTCGGTTAATTTTTATTAATTGCTTTGAATAAATCCACTTTAAAATTTCAATACATTTTAAATTTGTTTAAACTTGATATGAGAGAAAAGATAGTCAAGTTACTCACAATCTGAAAAGCACATTAAAAAAAAAAATTACTGTATTTTAAGTAATTGTAATAAATAAGTATTTGTTATAAGAAAAAATTAAATAAACGCGAGTTAAAAAAAAAAAAAAAAAAAAAAAAAAAAAAAAAAAAAAAAACCCCGCCGTTATTTTTTCTAGTTTTCTACATTTGTGGATGAACAAACCATGTATAAATACTTTTCTTGTGTGGGTGACGTCATAATAGAAAATTGGAAATTAAGAAGCAAATATCATTGGAAAATGATTCAAACATGATAGGATGTCGGCTTACAATGCGATTCGCATTAATTTCACTTTATGTGAAACACATTTTTGCGAATCTATTTTACTCTTATTAAATTTGAAATATTGTTAAATTTTATAGAATTCACTACAATATACACACAATCATCATTCTAAGTATAATGTGAAAAATTATTTCTATCTTTTGTGAATGAGGTTAAAGCGATTCCACATTCAATGCTGTAGCATAACTTTAAATGCTTGTTTTTTATATGTTTAAAAATTGTGGCAAGAGGCTTTAGAGAACTTTTTTTTTCCTTTCCTCACCCCGTTCTAGAAATAATTTGCGAAGTTGCCAAATCCAAGTATGTTTTCTTCATCTTTCAAACATTAAGAAACATTAAGCAGTCATAGGGTTAGCAGCAGTCACGACTTTCGAAATATTAATAGCTATGTTTGCATTGGGCATTTTATGATGTTATGCTAGAGCTGGAATTTATAGTATGTTTTCATTACTTTAAGATAATTGCCGTAAGATATTCCATCTTGAATAAGCGCAACTCTGTAAACAAATAGAAAACTCTTTACAAAATGCAACATAACTAGTTTTTTTTTTCTTTTAAAGATTTATAAATATCATAAACAATATAACTAAATTTTAATTACTTAACTGTTATTAAATTATTCTAAGATAATATTTTTACTAATTTATCACTAAAAATGAAACACTAATTTAAAAGAATTGTTTATTTATCTGTAACTATATTGGCATTTAGGAAGTGTCACTTAATGATTGGATTTCAAGTTTAAGGATTTATTTAGAAATTATAATTGGTAAACAAATTTTTTAAACATTAAAATCAACTTTATTTTAATGAATAACATAGCTTTTTTCGGTTTTAAAATTTATATTATTTTGTATATAGAAAATTTGAAAGTTTATATCCAGTAATTTTCTTTTTCAATTATTGGCAATCAAAAAATCACAGTTTTTATTTTTTAAACTTTTTTAATGAATACATTTACTTTGATTAATTATATTGTTTTATGATTTAATTTATATTGCTTACATCACATTAGTTTCTATAAGAGTAATTATTTTTTCAGAAACCATTAAATATTGAACTCTTAATTATAAGAGAAGGACATTTTAAGAATTGTTCCAAATGTGTAAAACATTGATTTAAGAATTATCTAGATGATTTTTAAGATTATTACTAGATAACTATAAACTTCATATAATATAATTAATAAAAGAAGTTCATTAAGATTTTATTTAAAAAATAATTTATTTTTGTTTCTAATGGCGGGCACCTTGAGTAATTAACCCATTTGCCGCAACAAGGCCGGAAACTGCTACTCATTTTATCGTTACCGGTAAGCACCTGTGAACCAAGTCACGGAGGTACGAGTAGCATCGCCCACGCCACACCACCACAACCCCTTTTATAGGGTGGGCCACATTCATCCATCATCTGAGGAAAGGACAAGAAACACAGAGAGAAAAAGAGTATCCATGCCCGAGCCAGGATTCGAACCCGGGTCCTCCCCATCCATAGTCAGGTGGACCACCAGAACCACCAGACAGCGTGGGCGGCTAAAAAATAATTTAAAGAATAAGAAAAATCTCTTCTCTCCCTCAATAAAATTACAAAATGTCATGTTGTGTGTGAAATATTTCGTATAACTGAAGAACAGAATTAAAGTGATACTGAAACTTACTGTATCAGAAATTCAAACTTTTATAAAAGTGATTTTAAACTTAAGAGAACTTAAATTTATTATTTCCCTTTTAGACATATAGATTGCGTTTATTCATTTTAAAAAAGGTTTTAATTTACTTCTTTTACGCACCCAGGAAAAAAAATTAAAAAATATGTTACATATAATCTATTAAACTAATTTTTTCTAACTGTATTTACCGTCACATTTTTTAAATCAGTTTAAATATTATATTTGGCATATTTCTTCAAGTGCAACTTATTGTTCATTTTGACATTTTCTTAATTGCCTGATTCGACGATTCGTTACGACACGATTCGTTAAGTTCATTATTATCTATTCTTTCTACGTGACTGAATCAATATCTGTGCTTGTGCATGTGAGAAGGGGATAAAAACCCGTTACACCTTATCTCTGATTGGTGCAGGTGTGCGAAATTTCAATTTCTTTTCAGACTACGTAAAAAAATCAAAGTGGTAAACAAAAAAAAAAAAAAAAAAAAAAAAAAAGAGGGACAAGCACTCCAGTTGGAAAACGCGCAGCCTTGAAGTTTCCGTCCAATTTATCACATCTTTTTCCAGGCATGAAAACCAATCGCCAAGGATCATGGAAGATAAGCTGCACTTCCGGATTGATACCGATGCCTCTCAAGAATTTCCGACTTTTTAAAAATATTTTTATTTTCTGATATTTAATGCTACCTTTCAATGGGTCATTTAGCGCATTGTTTAGGATTTTGAAACGTGAATGGGTTATTAGGTGGGATTTATATGTGGGTTATCTATATCAAGATACTGTCGGAATCTCTTTGATTATTTATTCGATTACTTTTTATGCATCATTTCAGCCAAGGAAATGTCTGACCTCGCTCAAATAAATGCTTTTAGTAGATAAGAATTCAAATTAATTTTTAATTAACATAAGACATTTTTAATGTAAATTGTATAAAAGAAAATGTGAATTTGTTTGTGTTATATTTGACCAAAAATATAGATTTGTATTTTTATTCAAATGTTATTGTAGCTATAATTATATTTAAAAAATGTTAGATTTGAAAATCAAGGGTATCATAAAATGCCCATTTTTTATAATTCCATATTTGCTGAAAATGATTATTAAATAAAATATCTAACCTTATAAAACGAAAAACTTCTTATAAATTATAAAATTATTTTGTAAAATTTTAATTTGTAAAAAGTGCTCAAAAATTTAATAGTGAACAATATAAAAAATTCAAAAATCGAATTTCTTCGCATAACGTTTTGTAAAATATATATTTTTACCTACGAAACTTTAGTAATATTGAAAATGCATTTTATATCAAGCTTAGTTATATATGAATAAAATATTCAGGAAAACAATAACTTGTTGGAAATTTTTTTATTGTGATAACTAAATATTTGTAATGGATAATGAAAAATAACATTTACAAATGCAATTTTTTCGAAATAAAAATAAAATCAATAATTATGTTTATTAAAAGCTACCTTTTTATCATCAACTTTTAAAACTGCAACATTGCTAAGTTTGTCTATAATTTAAAAAAAAATAGTATATTTCGAAAAGCATTTCATCTCGATTTTCATTTTTTTTAAAACTAGGTTTTTTGTAGTTTTTCCTTGTTTACTTAGTTGTTCATGCTTTATAAACAGGAGAAATTCATAAATAATGAGTGGATTCCACTCTAAAATAAAAATTCAAAAAGATCGCTGGTTTTTTCCGGATATTCTATTCAATAAACACTTTTTTACTATAGGAAATTGATGCCCTTTTGTGTTTACATAACAGATCATCAATTTCACTTTTTTTCGATGTTTTATGTTAAGGAAATTATAAAATATATAAATGGATGTTATAAAATAAAACCAATTGTATTTTTCAATCATTAATTATTTCTTAATAACTCCTTTTTATTTCAGCGACTATTAAAATTAAGATTAGTTCCAAGAGTAGTCCCTTTTCCAAAATTTGGAGAACTTTTCATAGCGCATTATTATATAAAACACTTAGTATTTTAAGGAAAAATGTACCATTTAAACAGATGCTGGTAAAATAGTGTTAATATAGGGTAAAATATTTTACACTATTATAAAGAAATTTATATTTTTATATTTTCCAAAACTATTTTGAAAAATAGTAATAAGAACTTACTTGAAAAATTGCAATTCAATTACATTTTTTAGAAAGTATTCAAAAACCCCTAATAATCCTGAAAAGTTTTCTAATTTTTTTCTTAATACTGAATTTGGGGTTATTCTGGTGTATGTCTTTCATAAGAAATTCAAGTAGCACTTTTTAAGAAGAGCACGGATATGTATTTGTGGATCCGAAAACAATTATCTTTGGAAGGTTGTTTTTATCTTGCAAAGATTCTATAAATAAGCTAGATAACTTTTAGAATCTACAGAGCTCTTTGCCTATCCGCTACTATAAATTATTCTATGATAGTCTTTAGTTGTTCGAAATAGACTTAAGCTGAGAAAAAATTTGCCAAATATGCATGGTCTTTTAATGTTACAAGTTCAAACATACAGCTTTTCATAACAATAATTAAAAGAAAAGTGTAAATATTAAAAAGATATGATTAATAAAAAATTATGAAATAGAGTTTAGGCTGGAATTTTAAATTTTTAACAGCCTTAAAATTGTTTTTATTAAAAAAAAGAGTTTTGTAATAAAATGCTATGCTGTTTATTTTTCTCTCTAAGAATTTAAATTTATATTACTAATAAATAAGTTAGAATTTGTAAGTATTAATGTCTTTAGTACTTTTAAGTACTATTTGTCTCAAACATGAAATCATATTACTGATTGAACTGTACTATAGCTTGAATATAAGGGAATTATTTTCGAAAGAAAATATGCAATAATTTTAATTTTTAAGTTCAAGCAAAACTCAATAATTACTGTCCATATGTTCTTAAAAACTTCAGTTAATTTTGTAAAATGTTTAAATTTCTTTTTGAAGTTATATTAATATTTGTCTAGCTCATAAGATTTAATGAGTTTTATAAGTATGCATTTTGATTCATTAAGAAGATATATCTGAAGGTATTTTTGGAAGTGCCTCCCCTAATATTATATATATATATATATATATGTGTTTATATGTGTGTGTATAATTTTAATCTTTAGAGTAATTTTAATAAATGTATTTAAGAGATTGATGTACATAAATTTAAAGGTCAATTTAAAATTAATCTACGTAAATTTAAAAATTTTTATTTTTAATAAATAAAAATATTTTATTATTGATATCGTAAGAAATTTTTTTATGTTATACTGAAACAAAAGGTTTTTCTTCCAAGGGTGTTTTGTGCAATTTTTTTCAGTTTTTTTATGCATTCTGGTTTGATACAATGAGAAAACTTATAAAATATCATTTTTTAAAAGTTTATATTTTATTTTAAAATATTTATGAAAATGGTAAATTTTAATAATAAATACCCTAATCATTAACATATACGTATATTACCATATTATTCAAATATTGTCTGACTTGGCAGCGTTATATAGATACTTAAAAAAATTTTCCAAATTAATGAAATTTTACTTCTAATCGATTGTTTCATCATATATGAAATTATGACTTAATGAGTTGTACAATAGCTTGGAGACATTGATTACCAAAGCTCATTACTTATCATAGTTATCGATATTCTAAAAATAAGTTAATCGAAGGCGGTGGTAAAACGACACCCGTATCGTGCAGGTGTGACCGATTCCCGCGATGCATTTCCGTTTTTACTTCTTTTTTTTCAGGATGCTTTTATCTGATTTATCATGCTGGTTCGTACTGTTAATGCGGTCTGTATTCCGGCTACTAAAAAGGTCATTTAACTTTCAACGACGGACTGTAATAAAAGCTCCAACTATTTTTATATCCAATGAAAAGAGTTGTCATCAAAGTTTTAGAGTGCATTTTCAGGAGAAGTTTTCAGTTTATGAGACTTTAGTTTTTTGATATGCCAACTCTCTATTTAAATATGTATCAATTTATGTATATATGAACTGCCATAAAAGTTTCAAAGAAAGACTTCCTTGTCAGTACATAATATTCATGAAAAGA
>JAPDSC010127742.1:0-18668 GCA_026290005.1 Latrodectus geometricus
CTATAATTTTAATTACTATATATGCAATCTAACTGGCTTTACTAACTCATTAATTGATGTTTCAACTTAAATTAATGTACTTTAAAAAACTAATTAATAAATTAAATTGTTTCATACATAAAGACTGCTAAAAATTATTTGATGTTTAGTTTTATCTTACAGAAAATTACAATTATTTTTTTGTCTCTAAAATTTTCAAATATTTTGTCTATTTTTACTTTTTTTATGCAATTAATGCAAATTTATAAGACACCTGATATAATAGTAAGTTTAAATATGTTTTTTAAAAAACAGGTCGGAACATATAATTATTCTTCCCGTTGTTTTAAAGTTGCATTTTAATTATTGTAATACATTTTGATAAGTTTTCAATATATGCAAATAAAAAAACTAGCAAAAAGTTAAATTACCTTAATAAATAAAGAAACTCTCTAAATAAGTCATTAGTTTTTTTAAATTTATGGTATAGAAAATTACTTATATTTCTGACTTCTAAAAATGTTCCAAATTTACATATAAAATATTTTACTTTTCCTTTTATTCACGATATACTTTATAAAACGATTTCAAAAATAACTAACATTTATAATACAATATATTTTCATTTCTTATGAAATAATTTTATTTGTTATTATTATTTATCAATCAAAGTTTAATATCTAATATTGTAACATTGCTTAATTATATCAATAGTCAACAAAAAATTCACACATGCTACTTATTAAAGTAAGCAGTAGTAATAATACTAAAGGATCAATGTACCGAATAAAGACACAACAGGTAAAAAGAAAATATTTCAAAGTCTGTAATAAATAAAAACTGTAATTTATTTAAGTGCTTGGAAATAAATTTTGCTTTATCTTTTGTGTTTTTATCAACACTCTTATATATAAAGCAATGGCTTACACACGCTAGCAGTACTGAAGAATGAGAGTGAAATGTCATCGTAGAAAATTTGATGTTCATTCGAGTAAAGTGCTAGTAAATGTGATAGCTTGGTATATTCGTAACCATACTTCACTCAGAATCAGTCAACAAATTCGAGAGTATAGTATGAAAGATCACAGGTTTGATTCCAGGAAATCTTAAAAGACTTCAAAGCATATGTCACAGTTATAAACAAATTGCTGAATATAGGATCAATTGTGTTCAGCTCATTAATGCTCAAATGTTACGGCGAACTTGATAAGTCATGACTTTTCTCGAAAAAAATTTTCTGCGGTGAACCAAAGGCCTGGAATAGTTTTCGGCAGACATTTTTTTATTGAATACTTCTTATATATTAAGATTTCTTCCTTTGAGACACGTGCTGTTACTTATGACGTATGGAGAAGCCAAGCCAGGAAGGGGCGGGGCGAAAGTAGTCAGAAAAAGCGTCTTCCATTTTTGAACAGAGTACCTTCTCGCTAGGGTGGAAGTACGACTTTGTCTTAGAAATGGCAGAACCATCTGGGTATTCCAATTTACAGATAGGAAGCCAGAGAACACCCAAGGCTTGTCTCCTAACACCGCCAGAGATATTAATTAGGAAAGAGAACGTGGAGAATGACATATTTTACGTGTCTGTTTCGCCATGATTGAACACGATGGATCTTCGGATAAGCCAGGATTCGAACTCACAATTTTCCAGTAACGAGAATGACACACTAACCAACCAAACCCCCCCAGCCTTAAATGGTGCCTTTGTTTGATTCAGACATTTTTTTTTTTTTTTTTTTGCTCAACATAATATAAATACTCAACATTATCTATAAAAGAAAATCTTACATTTACTTTTAATTTCTATTAAAAAATAGACAACTTCAAATAGATAGTTTGGGAATGACGTGGCACCAATTTTCTTTAAAATATCTATCTTACTGAACAAAATACAATAGTCTTGATAAATACTTCAATATTTGACTATTGCTCAGGTTTTTATATCACCTACTGAGAATAACTCCTATTGATTAAAATTCATTTTTCTATAAATTTAGTTTCTTAAACACTCAAAAGTCATTTTTTTGCAGATAAGGACTCATGAGAAGAATAGATTTCAAATCATTACAAACAGATACAGAAACCTTAGAGCTCCAGGTAGGATTTGAACTGTCGAACCGAATGGCAGAACGCTTATCTTTCGTCTTTGAATTGGGCATTTTAGTATATGTCTTAACAAGGTTGTTTTATTATCATAAATAATCTCTAATATGCAGTGGGAAATGCATTCAAATTGCTTATCAAGTCAATATCTTAACAGCAGTCTTTTAAATTCCAAGTAGAGCGCATATTTTAATTAAATGAGTCTTGTTATACAAATTACGAGTTGTTGCGGCTAATGTAATGAGAAAACGAAAGTATTTGTCGAACGCAAAATAAAAGCAAGAACCAGCGAATAAAGAATACTTCTGGTAAAGTACATGAAATAGACTCTTAGCGAATGTGTGCCGCATAAATCATTCTGTTTACCTATAGGCGCGTTTCCATAAGTATCGCTTTACGGCTGACTTGAACCACTCTGCCTCGGAAGGATCGGTTTCATCCTTTGATCATCCATCAGAAAAGAAAATTAACAAGGGCATTAAGGAAGCCACTGAGTAAGTAATTAGGAAAGCAGCTTATCATTAGAGGGGGTTGCCCATCATAAATTTTAGGAGATCCCAGTTAACCCCCTTTACTTTTCCACTTAAACAGTTGTTAACGTTCGCACAAAGGATAAAAGGTTGCAAATATCGAACACGAAAGATAATAGGCGGAGTGGGTAAAACAATGATAGTTAGAGCATCGATCAACTATTGTATGCTACAAATTTGATTGCTCCGCCTAGATTCTAAGAATGAAATTCGAGTTCTGCCTCGACCAATGACGAAGAGTATTTCTTCTTTAATTGCACTAGAAACAAATATTTTTAGATTATTTTGTTTGAAAATATTGAAATTTTTCATTACGAGAGGGTTTTTTTTTAATAAAAACTGCTTTATGTTTTATTGCTTTGATAAAATATTTCATATTATTATCAGGAAAAATTAAAAATCGAATTCTAAGGAAAAAATTTGTATGCATACTGTATTTCATTGAAATGGATGAATTACAGAACAGTAAATATCAATATATTAACTGAAATTAACTTTTATAATTTGTTATTGATAGTACTGATTGAACCAAAATTGTACAATTTAGCTATTAAAGAATATTATGAGATAGAGGATCAAACAATGACTTTTCAATATAACCGATGACATTGAGAAATATCAATCACATTTAATGCCTGTCATAGGTTTCCTTCTGACCTTGATTGACCTTGATTGAAATTATTGAAAACAGAAGCACTGTGTATCATTAAATATGTATGCTATTTGGTATTTTATATATACAATCTTACATCAAATGATACAATGAGCAGAAAAAAAAAACATGTTTCCATCCAATATAATAATTTGAAGTAGAATCTATAGAAAACATTAGTTAATGGCTCAAAGCTAGCCATACACTGTAATTTCGGATTACATAGTAAGGCTATTGTTACCTGGCGTTTTTGCATAATTCATCAAACCCGAAAGACATCATTCCCTAACATTCAAATATCTTCTTCAATGATTTGTGATTGGTCAATGAAGTTTAAACTGCATAAATTTGCTCAACTACTTTAGCTTAACTGGAGTCTTAGACCTTCACTAACACTTTTGTTAACATCATCTGCAAGAAATCATGACTTATTAAGAGAGGTCTTTTGCAGAAAAGTGTTAAAAAGTAATATGACCCTAAGCTAAATATTTTATGTCTTTTCTACACCCTTAGTGTCGAAAAGCAGTTGCTTAGCTAACGGCTTAGTACTTTTCAGTGTTGATCCATGCTCAATTTTTACTTCTAGATCCAAAGCCAAATAAAAACACTTAGAGAAATGTGTTCACAGTCAATTAGCAATAAAAAAATTCAAAAATATTCCTTATGAGCAAAGTTTTAAAAGTTGTTTAATTGATAATATTAGAAATAAAATTAAGTTAAATGTTTCTCGAACTTTTGCCGGACATATTATGATAAATTCGTATTTTGAATATATTGAAATATTTAACATGAAAAAAGGACTACATGGCCATGTAAAATATTATGTTCTAATGTCAAATTTATAATTTCACTCAAATTGAATCTCTTCTTCACCAAGGATGATGGAACTTATGATAAATTGATTTAAATTGATCGTTGAGTGTAATCAATTCATCTCTTAATAATGAATTGATTCCACTCAACGATAAATATAAGTATATAGAAACGGAACAAAAACATTGATAGGTATTAAAATGTTAAAAATAATTATTCTTATTATTTTATCTTTATGTAAATTTACATTTTTATTTAAATAGAAACGTTCTCTTAAAAATTAAAGCTACATTAACTAAAGTGATCACAATTTTCCGGAATTATTCTAGATTGTTAAATTATCAGAAAATATGGAACAACTTTGATATACCCCCCAAAAATTACGCGCCAAATCTGGCACTGGCCTACGGACTTTTTAGGGTTGCTGTTTCTTATTTTGGTGTTACCAATTTAGGTTTTTTCAGCTTTTAGGTATTTGCTGTTGCCAAATTTAGTATTTTCTTGTATTTTGTACCATTTTCTGAGTTTTTTTTTTTTTTTTAAAGTTTATTATCTATTAATTATTTGTATTTAGCGAGAATTCATCTTGGCAAGTGAACAAAGGCGCCAAAAACAGGTATTATGGTTGGTGAGGGAAAAAAAGTCGCCAAATTTCCGATTTGGGGGGGGGTATATCAAAGTAGTTCCGAAAATATATGATTAGAGAAGTGCAGATCGGTTGATGTAATTGTTATTTGTTTAAAGGGGAAGAAAATTGCGAGATTGTGGTAAAGTATATTTGTTCCGGTCAGAAGATCTGGAACTGCATCTATTACTTGTTATACGATAAGCAATTGAAGGACATCTTTTTTCAGAATTAAAGCTCAAAATTATGCTCTTTGTAAAGTGAGAGAAATCTTTTGTTTCAAAAATCAAAATTAAATGTAAAATTAAATAAAATATATTTATAAATTGCAACTAACGTAGAGTTTACTTATTCTGTGGATTCGGCTTTTGGAATGAATTTAAGACAATTAAAATCTTCTAGTACACGTATCGTACATGATGCAACAATGTTCGCGTGGTTGTGGAGAAACAAGTATTATAATAATTTGTTACATTGTTATGATAATCCTTAAAGAAATATTTCCTTAGCTATTCATAAATTTACGGAAGTACACACCAGTATCAAAATGAGTAACTGGAATTCTTAATCAACAATAAACATCATGTCGGTATTTGGTCACTAAGAAACGAATATATTTTCTTTGGCATTTTATCCCTTATAAAAGTGTTTGTATGTTTTATTGCTTAGATGGCGCCACTTGTAAGTAAATGCAATTTGTTCTATTGTTTCTCTTACCGTTTTTGCAAGTGGCAATTTTGTGCTTGAACCTTTGTTTGTAAACAAAGCATTGTATAATACTTCGCACTAAATTTTAACTTTCTACAGTTTGCTGCATTTTTTATTCACTATTTTGTATTTTGCATTTGTATTATCGTACGAGAATCATTTAAAAAGCGAAGTGAAGTTTATATTTTAAAACCGCACGTAGACAAAGTAAATTTCAAGTATCTTCAGAAAACGCTACATTAATGAAATATATCACACTGTTTTATAGTTAAAGTACTTTATATTATGGCATCCAATACAAATCACTTAGCAACTAAATTCTATCGTCTAGGAAGATACAAGCCAAAATTTTCTAAATGATTTAATTGGTGTTCCAAATCGCAAATATGGTTTATACAATATCTGCCTTAGTGCCGTTCGTTACATTTAACTTTGATAAACATAAAAAATGTCATTTTTCCTTTCATACGTTAATAGAAATCATCTGTTTCAGTCAAAATTTCTTCTCAAATATCAGGTTCAATTCGCATAAAAAAACAAAAGAATACCTTTTTAGAAAAATTTGATGATAAACTGCTGCAATTTACATGAAAGGTATTTTAGGCTGAAACGTCAATGAGTGAGGTAGGTGGGAGAAAGCTAAATGGAGTTTTTCGTTCACCCATTTCCTGTGTCTCAAAAGAGAACGAAAAACGCGTTTCATTTTTTTTTTCTTTTACTATCATCATTACTTTTCGCACATAATGTTATTGAGTCGTTAGTAAAGTTTCTTAAATTTATCAGTTCCAACGCAGTAATCGCATATGAGTTGCTGCTAAATTCTCGAAAGGAACTACTAAATTGCAAAGTTTTATCAAATTTGAATCCTTATATCGTTTTGACAAAAATAGACTTCATTACAATTTTGTTCTGTGCACTAAGGAGAAAAAATAAAAGGCATCTGGAAATGAGATATTTAGGATTCGAAGTAAATTTTGATTGAAAATCGACGTAAACTTTAGTTCTTCATTGTAAATTGCTGTTTATTTTAAAGATTACATTTGCATTTAAATACAAACAGAAAACATTGTTCATCTTTTATTTCGTTGAATTGTTTGTTTTCAATCTAAAAGGTTATTTTTCTTCTAATCATAGTGATGGGAAAGTGAATCAATTTTCAAATATTTTTATTAATTTTTGTACTTCAAGTTTCTAACAGTGTGGCACCCTTAATAAATAACGAAACACCCAATGAGCGCCCTCTACTGCTATGCAGTGAAACTCTTGAGAGAAGGTCAAACTTCATGAACTATTGCAGCGAATGCCTCACCTCTTCGTATGTAGCTGTAATATTTGTTTTAATGCTATTCTATTCTATGGCTAGGTAAAAAATAAATAAATTTCTAAGTCTTGGATCCTTTATTTCTATAATATTTATCTAGCCCCCCTTATAATAGAATTTATTTTGTACATTGAGTATATGTGGCAATGAAGCCCTAAATAAATGTTTTATATCTGAGATAAATATTAAAAAATCGCAAAGTGGTTGCATTCAAAAGACATATGTTCCACAAAAAAATCACTGTGACGAAATTTACTTGAAATGACATATTCTAATATATGTTTTTCTAAAGCGGATAAATATGAAGAAAGTCATTTTGTAAACAACTTTCTAATAAATGCAAAATGGTAACATCCGAATTATTTATTTCTAAAAATAATAATTTTCGTAGCTTAAATATAAATTTATTGTACATATGTTTGGTCTTTTAACACTCTGAAGTAACACTTATTTTTAATACTTAAACGTTTAAATGTTGGACCTACAATTTGAAGTTTATAATGAAACATCACAATCATTCAAACGCAATGTGGGAATTGAATCTAATAACTGTTAAATCAAGGCTTAGAGCTCTAGTTGTTGGCTGCTAGCTTTACAACAAAGTGTCTGATTGCAAAAAGTACAATAAAGTATCTGGATATCTTTTTCCTCAAAGTATATCAATTATGTAAATATTTGAAAAATGAAAACTTCGAAAAATATATTCTTTTTTTGTAATAAAAATGATTTTTACTAAACATAGTCTAATCGTTGTATCAAAATTACTTCGATTTTTAAAGTATTTTAATTCACATTCTTCTAAAGGGCTTAAGCTCAAACAATTATTGATTCTTCGATTAGAATCCATTATATGAAAGCATCTAAGGAATGTTTGTTTTCTAATCCTCTAATGACAATATGAGGAAATTCATTGTATTGCACTTTATTTCAATAAAGATAATTGTGTGATAATTTCAAATAGAGATAATTGTATAAATACAATTCCAACGTGTGAAAATTTGCGAAAAGGAATTGAATTAAAAAACATTTTGATTCTAGTATATTAGTTGTGTTTATAAATCAGAAAGTTATTCGCTGTATCCAGTATTATTCCAGTGTTATTGGAGCATCATCGTATATCTTTTTTACTGTAAATAAATAGAAAAAACTGTTACTTGTAAATATAATTCTAATATAAAATGGAAAGGTTCAAAAATGTTGCATTCTTTCTTTCTAATGAAGATCCTTTTCAAGCAAAAATTGCCAAATATTTTAAATTGTTAGAATAAAATACCTAGATCTTCCTAAAGATGATTATGTAAAAATCAAGTTTAAGGGTTCCAAATTCTGTTAGTTCTTCGGGACAGAAATTTGATATGAGAAGAGTATTACAAAGTTTTAATTTTTAATTAAGTTTTATCTATGATGAAATATTATCGTTTTATCACCGATTTTTATATATTTAAAATTGTTAACTTCTACTCATATTATATTATTATTGCCCAAATTTATTTAAGTATAAAAATTCATAATATGACTAAAACTAAATTTATTATGTAAATTTGACACACTTTATATAAAGTGTGTAAAATTCAATTGTATATCTTATTGCGTAATTAGTGTATTTATATTGCGAAAAAATTAAAATTTCGTTTAATTCATGTCATTATTATGAAATTCTAAAAATATTTTTGGAAAAAGATTAGATATTATGAAGTAACTTGAAATTAACAGCACCAGAGAATGTTGAAATTAATTTTGATTTATGTCTTATACATATTTCAATCTATTACTGATGAGATGCATATACTAAAAGGAGCTATTGTGAAAATATTTAACATTTATGTATTAATTTGCAAAAGATGAAAAAAAATTCATTTTCTTGTAAAGAGCATTCAATGATGAATTTTTTGGTGTTTTTATATAATTCTAAGTCATTAGGTCATTTTTAAAATAATAATGTAATTACATAATTTATAATAACACATAATATTTAATTTAAAATAGTTTGAATCCTAAAAATGGTTTGCTTATGAATATTATTTTTTACACCCCAGTATAACAAAAACTTATCTCGGGAACAATTCATTTTATACAACCTAAAAACACGTTCTATGTGAAGATGTTGGGATTTTAGTATTTCTTCATTATTTCATTTCATCTTAAAGTATTTTTAATACAGCAGTGATTTTCAGGGTAGAAGTAAAAAATCGCATTGAATGACTACAACATATATATCGTTCATAATTTTATATAAAGCGGAATTATAAATAGTATATATAATGTAAATAATGAATTCCACCTGCCCTTAAAATCATGATACTTTAATAGCAATATAAATTTAAAAACATTCAATTCTAATGAAATATACCAAAAACTATGCTTTCAAGTTGCATATTAGTTTAGTTGAATTTCTAAATGTGTATAAAAGATATAGATAGTAAATTTTTGTCCAAATTATTTATTAAAAATAACAATTTTTATATGTTTATAGTACATACCACACAAATTATATGCCTCAGAATATTTTAAATTGATACAATTTGAAATTTTCATGGTTGACTGATTTATAAACATGAAGATACAGAAGGGAAATATATATAATAGATTTAGTAATATATTATACGTTTTTACTATATAATATTATATTATGATAACATGATATGAATTGATAATGGTAACATATTTTAAGTTAAGAAAGGGGAAAAAATTCATAATTTTTTTGGGGGTTTGCAGATATATATTTTTAAATACCTATGATTATTTATATCAGTACATTATACACAAAGTATTATTATATTCGGCAGCATATTTTAAATTGATGCAATTTAAAATCTTCAAGGCTGTTTGATTTATGAACTGAAACATAAAAATGCAGAAGGCGAATATATAGTTTCCATGATATATTATACGTTTCTTCTATGTAATAATATATTTTGATATCATGAGTTAAATTCTTTTTAAAAAATGGAAGGAAAGCATAACTATTTAATATGGTTTTACCAATATATATTGCTAAACAACCATGAATTTAGTATCTATAAAAATCAGTGCATCGTAAAAAAAAAAAACTTGGCTGTAAAAGCAACTTTAATGCTTATATTTATTCGCAATTCGTTCATGGTAAAAATAGAGAGAGTAATCGGTATAAATCTTGGACGTAATATGAGCTTTCTTCATATCAATTTTACTTTGCATTTTACCAATTTGCCTTCCTGAGCATAATCCCTAAACAATGTATAATTTATATTCACTTCATTAAAACAAGAATTTATAGATTTGTTAGAGCTTTAAAATAAACTTTTGCATTTATTATGATAATTATTCACTATTTTATATGGGATTAAACTGCTCTATCTTTAAGGAAGCCGATTAAAAAATGATGGTAAATTTAATTTCAGTAAATTTTTAAATATAAATATGCTGTATAAAGTAGAATTAAAATCTCATTCATAATCATTTTCCTGTATTAATGGTTGTATTTATTGAAATACCTCATAAATAAAGGTAAGTTTGACAGAATTTGTAGTTTTCCTTAGAATTAAATTAAAAATTTATACTATAAACTACATGTTGTTGTTAATGACACTTGGCAATGCCAAGCCCGACCGTCACAGAAACTGCGCGAATGAAGTCGGAGAGAGAGCGTCTTCCGTTTTTTTAATAGAGCACCCTCATACGAAGGGGAAAGTACGACTTTTGGCTTATAGATGGCAGCACCACCTGAATCTTCTAATTTAGAGATTGAAACCAGTGAAGACCCAAAGTCTGGCTCCAATCATCCCCAGAGGTATTAAATTGTAATGGGAACATGGAGGACATTGAGACCTAACATATTTTACCTGCCCCAGTCGCTATTAGTGAACACGACGGATCTTTGGCTAAGCCGGGATTCGAACTCACCACCGTTTGGCAAAGAGAACGATGCCCTAACCAGCCAGGCCACCGCGGCTTTAAGCGACATGTACATTTTCAATATATTATTCTTCTATAAAAGATAAAAATAAACACTTTTTACTTTTCTGTAACTATTTTCTATACTTAATAGGAAAATGAAAACAGTTTTTAACCCTTTGATCGCATTCGACGTATATGAATATTATGCATTAATTTGGCCAATGTCGCACATGATGTTCTGATACGTCGTTGGAAATGAGACGATATTTAACATATCCATTGTTGTTTATTTCAAAGTTATTTGTATCCACTATACTCTCTTCAAAATTATTAATAAAAAATTTGCTTTTTATTATAACATAAATTTGTTTGTTCCTAAAATTTTTTTTTTTTTTTTTTTTTTTTTTTTTTTTTTTTTTTTTGCAATACTAAATATTTAAAGTTATTCCAGTACTTACATATATTAATATATCATGAAATAAATGAATTTTGCATAAAATATGTTGTTCTTACAAATTACTCTATACCCCCAAAAATGAAATGTGCTCCAATTGCAAAAAATTATTCAAATAAATGGTCACCCAAAAAGTTAATAATCCAACTATAAATATTGAAATATTAACAATACAAATGCAGTTAAATTAATTGAAATTGACATATTCTTCATTAATTATCAAACAATCTACTTTATTTTATAATTGTACATTATTTTAGCTTCATTTAAAATTTTAATTATATAAAAGAATATTAGCATAACAAAATTCTGATTTTATTTCTAAAATTATTCTATCAAACATTTATAGCGAAGGAAAGTCTTGCAAAATTAGTAGATAATAGGATCCATTACTATAATTATGTTTTAAAATGTAGAGTTAACTATAAGAATCTTTGATAGAGATTGGACATCTAGAAAACTTTATCCATTTTGCCTTGAATATTGTAATTAAAGGACAAAACACACAATTTTTATACTCACTCAACATAAAAGCCGTTAGGAACCGCTTTTAAAATACAATCTGTTATCTATATCAATAAAAATACATATAATTTATAATTTTAACTGTATTAATTTAAATATTATTACTTGTGAGAATTAGATTAAGAAAAGCAAAGTTGAAACTACATCTTTTAAAGATTCTATTGCTTCAGGATCACTGACACGAAAGCAGTAGTCCCTATTAAAGTAACTTTATTTAACTCTTAAGTATACTAACTATGTTTAGTTAAATCACATTTATTTTAAACGTAATTAAACACTTTAAACCAAATTAATATGAAATAAACTTTTAAAACTTTCTACAAAATAAAAAATTTGATAATGAATTACATAATTTTATAAGTTATTATTAAACACATTTCAAAACTTATTACTACATAAAAAGTTCTCATCATACGTTAATATTTTTTACATGGGGTATTGAACATCACCTAAACAATTATTGTTTCCCTAGAAATATTAATTAAAAAAACAACAAGTAAAAATGGTAATAATACATAAAATTCATGTTTTATGTTTTCATTTTTAAATAATAATGAATACTTTGTAGTATTCTAATTATTACTATTATTGAGTTAATATTTTTACTCTTATTAATTATTATGAAATTATAATATATTAAAAGTCATAACACACATTGCTAATCAAAATTAGAAAGAAATATTTCAATTAAACAATTACCTCATGGAAAAAATGTGAATTGTAATATGGGGGTTTTAATCACCATATTTAATATTCATATTAATTGCGTGTGATGTAACAGAGAACTCACCTGTATTCTCCATTGGTCTCATTTTCTAAATTGTTCTCATATTTGCAGTTTGAGATTCTTTAGTTAGCATTGTTTATTTTTAAATAAGAATCCGTAAGATTATTTAATAGCACAAGCTTTTAAAGATCTTAAAACATTTTATAGCACATTATGACTAAATCTTTTTCTCCTATTAAATAATTTTGATATAACGTTATTTAATTGTAAATTATTATGCTTATTTTAAAACTGAAGGTAATAGTTTTTTTTTATTTATCTTAAAAAAATTTGTATTAAATTATCATTAAAATATTTTACTTGTTACATTGGTATTCAAAGTTTGTTCAATAACAAATTATCATTTTGAAAATTTGTTATAGTTAAAACTTTGTGGTAGATTTGAAAATTCAAATTAAATAACCAAGATTAAAGAATATGCTAAATTTTAAAAGCATATTTCCTAGTTATTAATTTTTAGATATGTATTATTTCTTATCTATTATGAGGGAATTTTACAATTTAATCGACGATAAAAAATATTGTATTTTAAATACTATAAAATAATATGAAATATAAATACTATTTTATTAATGAATATTTTTACCAGTATTTCTAGGTGAAATTTCTTAATAAATGAATTTAATTATAAAACTTTCAAAATTAATATTTCAGTGTTTTTGTAATTAATTTCTCATACAGGTCACCATGTAATATTTGAAGTCATGCATGAAACTCATGTAATTTTGTACAGATTTATGCAATGTTTCATTAAATAATTATGAGTTTAGTTGATATTCTCATTGTTTATATTTATAGTTGTCATTCTTATATTGATTGAAAAAATTATTTTTTCTTTAATTTTTAAATTTTTATTACAACTTTGGTTTGGGTTGGTTTATAAGTTTTCAAAATAGATATATCTTAAATGATATTTTTTCTTTGTATGTATGGTAATAAAATACATATATAATTGCATGCTGTCTACTCAAATAAAAAATTTATTTGACTGTTAAAATTCTTTAGTAGAATATTTAATTTTTATTTGGACATCAGAAGTAAATTTTAAGAATTTTGTATTATTGTACATAAAATAGCAAATTAATAAAAGTAACTAGTTATTTCCTTTTAACTATATGCATAAATTGGATTATCTTTTAGCGAATCTCTCTCTAGATTTAAATGAGGTATAAATTAGCAGTTCTCACAACTATCAATCCTTGCAACACACCCGATGATTTTCAGTTGAGACATAAAATTCAAAATCAATGCAAGTTTAATGTCATTTTCTCAGAGCAAATTTGCAGAGAAATCTTATTTAGTATTATTAACTTTAATATTATTAACTTTAACAGAATTTATATAAATGCTTTTAATGAAATTTGATATTCCCCCAGAGACACACAGTCTAGACTCACTTGAGATACGGAGTCCAGCGATTAAAATCCTTCCAACACCCCCGAAAATCTCCAATTAGGACACGAATCGTAATATCTTACTGCATTGTTGGTCAAATTGCCCTCTCGTTCACACCACGCAACAGTGTTTCGCCTGCAGGAACCTCTTCCCCAATCGCATTCAGGGCATCGATATTACCCCAATTGTCCGGTGACAGAAAGTGGGGGAGGAGGTGAAGTGGCCACTACCGAATATTCAAATCACATCGGCCAACACCTTTAATGTTCGATTGTCGTGACCGAGCGTTGTCAAGTCAATTACAGCCCTCGTGGCAATTTGATGTAATGGAGCCGACCAGCGTGATTCCTCAAGAACCCATGGATTAAGATTTCGATCACGAATGGTGATACTCTTGTTTTGGAAATTCTGCGTCCCTTTCCCACGCCCCCACCCCATCTCTTCCTGGAAGTTGCAAGGAGGGCGTATTGTTTTCCAAGCAACGCGATAAAGAGAGAAATCCTTTTTCCTCGTAATGTGCACAGTGTGTAAAAGACAATGTGACAAATGGTTACTCCAAAAGTCTCACAACCAGAATCCTCCTGTGAATAGTAGAAATGATTGCGTAATATGAATCACTCTGACAGCGTTCCATTTGTTAGTCACGTTTTTGAATATTTAATATTTTCAACAAAGGACATAGAATTAATAATAATAATTATATTACAGTAAATACTGTCATTATCCTGCAGCCTTTTCTAAACACATTTATTGATTCGGATCTTATGAATTTTTAATAAATATCAGGTTTTCAAAATTTAATAGCTTCTGTAACCAATTATAAAAATTATCTGAACATATTATACTACTGGTTTTTATTAAATGCCGATTGCAATGTCACATATTAATACAAAACTGGTAGTATAATAATCCACGTTCAAGAGTTTAGTTCAAAATATTGTGAGTTATATTCCTACTTCGAGTATGGATGATTGAAGTTGTATGAAACGTCCTTTCAAATAGCAGGTTTTGCTCTAAGTATTTCCTCAAACTGTAAGTCTTGATCTAATTAATCCACGCGTGAGATAAAAAAAGATCACTAAGCGATAAACTGACAAACGAACCTAATCGATCCAGCCTTTGAAAATTAGTATTTATTAAATTCTATGTGAGTAAGAAAAAATTATATCACACAATTTAATTAAGTTTTGAAGTACTTGACTGAAAATGAATAAATGTTATATAAATGAAAATCACAAACATGAGATTAAACTCATTAAAAATCTTTAATATCTACAAAACAATCAATACTTGCAGAACATAATAGTCATTCCTCATCCATTATACAGACACTGAACTGTATGTTTAGTTGAACAAATACAATAAAAAAAAGTAAAACGTAGCATCAATTAAGGCAAAACATAATGAATATAAAAACTAAGAAATGTAAATTTTTGTGCGGTTTTATTTGTTACATCGATTTAAATTTTCTCCACCTATAATGAAATAAATATTACAAAATTCTATTGAGGCAATTTGTAAAACGTTGAATTTTTTCCCCTTTTTGGAAAAGTATCCTTTTTTCATTCATGTAAAAATTTATCACGTCAGATATTGTACGAAAAGCAATAATAAATGAAAACATTTTAATTACATATCTAAAATAAGCATTATTTATTTATTTTTATATATGTATTTTATAAATTGAAATATTATTATTTAAAATAAATTTTGTAATTTTAAATTATGCAAAAAAACTTTGGTGAATATCTGTAATTGAATGTCAAACATTTTAAATAATTAACAACATTAACAAATAAATTAATTGATATAAAAATTAAATTAATAAAACTTTAGACTTACTATAAATGAAGAAAATTATATTAAAAGAAATTTTAATAAGCATTTGTCCTGAAAGACAATAGAACTATTTGTCAGAAATTATTTTAAGATATCTTACATTAAGAATCTCATATTCTCCGAATCTAAAAATCTATGAAATCATCAATACATGCAGCTCATCTCTAATTTACATTATTTCATAAGGTTTCATACTTTTAATTAAAGGAACTATTGAGTTCAATATCAGTTATTAACTTCAAGAAAGGTAAAATATTTTATTTTACTAAAGATGTAAATTTAAAGCAACTTTCTCTGGAAAAAAAAATAAATTTTAAAGCTGAATGTTTGAACAGAGTCGTGCAACGAGATTTCTTGTTAATAATTAGTTTTAAATAATTAGGAAATACTATTAATTCAGCAGTACTAATGTATAAGCTACATTATTCTGCATAGAATCTAAAAATAAAAGCTATTTTCTAATTTCAGGGGTATTTTGATTAATAAATCAAAATTCATAAGTAATTGTGAAGAGATGTTGGATAAGATTCAAGAACAGATTTGAATAATTGAATAATTTAAAGCAAAGAAATAAGTAAAATCAAGAAACAAAAAATAATTCGCGTCAATTTGTCAAAAATTCTTCTTTGTTAACAATATATTAATATCAATAACAATTAAATATCAACGGCTGGGTGTGTTTATAATTTAAAGAGGAATAAAATCCTACTTTTAAGTATTTATATGAAAGCATTTTATTTAACATTAATCATTTTTTCAATTTCCTTGCCAATATTGTTTCTGCGACAAAAAATTATTAAACTCATATACCAAGTTTAATCGTAACGTTTCAAACTCAGGGAAATTATATTTGGATTCCTTTACCTGATTAGACTAACGAGGAAGTTATACTAGTAGAGAAAATCATTGTCTGGTTCATTTCCATCAATTTGGCATCAAATTGCTTTTCTCCTCTTGAAATTCAATCACATTAGAATAGATTTTATTCTGGATGAATTAGAAAGACAACAACATGCCAGACAAAATTCCTCTGTTGAAATGCAGTAAATGAGATGTAATGGCTCTCTAAAAGAGAAAACTCTAATCAATCGAAATCTCCTTAGTCATGTCATTGAAGAAAATTCAACTCTCTAAATTGCAAATTTAATATAATCTTGCTTACATTGATTAATTATGCCAGTTTTGAAATTAACACAAAACATAAAATGCTTATTATTCAGTCAAAAAGAAAACTGTAACAAATTAATGTATCTATCTAATATTTATATGATTTACATTCAAAGTGTTGCATAACAACTTTTAATTTTAAAGCACAAATTCAATGTGAAAGTAAGTTGGAAAATTTTCGTTATCTATACTCCCGATAGCATAGATAACGGGTATAGATCCCTTCGTTATCTATATTATTTTAAACTAAACAAAGCATTAGAGAATTTTAAGATACTAAATATTAATTCCTCTAATAAATAAAAGTTGTAAGCTCATCTAAGAGGATATTTCCTTTTTTAAAGAAAATGAACGAAAGACGTTGCCCATATTGTTAAAAAAAAAGTGATAAATCACTTTTAAAATAAAAGTCTATCTATATAAAATCATTGTACAAATGTTTGTACGAAAATATATCTTTAATATATCTTTAATATATCTAAAATATATCTTTATACAAATGTGTAAAAATGATTTTACTATAAAGAGAAAAAGTAACGGACATAATATATTTTCACATATAAATAAAACTATATTTGAAATATAGCAAAAAAAAAATTTTTTTTTCGAATAAAATGTGTTAATCGTAATTTCAGAGTAAATGATAAAATAATATGAGAGTATAATCGTCTTAACTGAAAAATTATTTTAAACTTTCAACTCTAATCTTTTTTTTTTTTCTACTTGAAATAGCTAAACAAAAAAATTTGTTTTCAAATCCAGAATATAATAAAAATATAACTGGAAAACAGGAAAAACTTGTTCTTCTAATTTTTCATCAATCAAATTGCCGCTTCCAAACATCAGTCATCAAATCAATTACAAGAAAATTTTTCTTAATATTGGAAAATCGAAATTCCCATAACAATTCTTCATTGCTAGATAATAACGCAATTTATTATTTTAAATAATATTTTCCAAAACATGATCTAAACATAAACTTGCGTTAAAATTCCTAGAAAACAGACATTTTACACAACAAACTCAGTTCTGAATATATTTTTATCCATTAAAACGAATGAGTAACGAAACACTGTATATTGTTTTCCATTTATCATGGCGACAGTCGAAGTCCCTTTCGAAATCGGTAGAGTTTCTCCACAGCAAATCACGGTAATGTACCTCCAACATTACGCACCAAATACAATTTGTTCAAATGAAGCAATTTTTTTGGCTCAATTTTAAAAAGGGTAAAAAGTATATTTTGGGACAGTTAATACCACACTGGAAAAAGAACTGACATATTTCCAGTAACAGTGATCGGCTCAATTTATTGCAGTGAAATGCTTCCCAATTTGTTCTGAAATATGCCCGCCATACTTTTTGTGAAGAACTGTTCGTTGTGAAATCAGCCCTCCGCCATTATTGGCGAAGTACTCAGGTTTAAATGAGGGCCGCACGTCAAGAAATTCGGAACATATCTCACGTAGGGCTCGTTTTGGAGGTCTAATAGAGCAAAGAAATTGCCGCTTGCCTGTCCATTGTCGGTGCACTGGGTAATTTGCAAGTAAGGAATAAAATAGGGTGTGTCTCCTTTGGGTTTTTACCATTAATTTTAATCATGCGGTATTTTCAAAGAAAACCATTGATTTGCGTCAGACTAAGTTAATAAATGTTTATTTATATTAATTCTTTGAGTAATAACAAAGGAATCTGTTTGTGAATCATTATTTAGTTTAAGTTTTGTGATTGGCGCAATTTGAAAAATTAAAAATGAACAGATTGAGAAAAATAAACGAAGCAAAAGAAACAAAGCATTCGAACTGTGTCTTCTTAGGGAAAATCATTTATAAAATGAATTCTTTCTGTTCAAGAGTAAAATGGAAGCCTGTGTAGAACCAAATATCGTTATTTG
>JAPDSC010127744.1:0-17440 GCA_026290005.1 Latrodectus geometricus
GATTTATAATAATTGAAGATGAAGATTACTTTGAAATGTGATGAAAGGGATTTCACTGAAAATTTTGTTTCATAAGTTTCACTTAACATGTTTATTTATTGATTTAAAATAATAGAAGGTGAAAATTACTTTGAAATCTTATGAAAGTGATTTCATTGAAAATTTTGTTACGTAACAAGTCCTCGAATATTTTTAAGGTATTATTAATAATACTATCAACAATTAAAAATTAAATCAAAATATTATGCGGTGAGTATACTTTAAATATTTTTAATAATACAGTTAAGTTATAAAAGTAAAACTAATTAATCTATAAATCCTCTGCAAATAAATACATAATTAAGCAAATGATGAGAAAAAATACACACCATTAAGTAGATACTTTAATATTTATTCCAATATTATTTCTTATGAATTTTAGGATATAAGTTAAGATAAATTCGTTTTTATTATTAAAAATGTTATTTACTTTCCCAATAATAAATAAAAGAATTAAACAAAATGCCGAAACTTAGTTCAAAAAAAAAAAAAGGGGAAACTCTGCGCAAATTTAGCAACTCATAACAACACAAGTAGCATCCTGTTTTACGATTACCCTCGGCATCGAATCACGAAAACTCAGTCCATAATTCCGAACTGAACCATCATTTCAGATTGCAATCCTCTAAATTGAAATGTTTCCCCCTTTCTTTTTTTTTATTTCGTTCGTCGAATTTCATACCACCCTCGCTTGAGGATTTCGTTGAGACGGAAACTGAACGCTGAAGGGAGATCTGGAACTACATTCCCCGAGACACGCTCTTCAGTCGTAAAGGCCCAAGAGCCAAAACCACGCGAAACGCAGATTAGCTGCGTCCCTCCCTCCCTCTTTCAGGTCCCCTTCCTCCCCCCAAGAAATGAGGAGAAGCGCGTAATGAAATAAAGGAGGAATGGAACACTTAAAGAGGAAATCCTCAATAAATAACTGCTACCAATTTTGGTTTTATTTTTGGATAAAGAAAACTCCTGAAGCTCACGATACATCACCTAGGGCCCATAATAGAAACACTGATTAATATTAAAGTAATAAAGTTTATGGTAGTTTTATAATTTTCACACAGGCACGAATTTTATATCCTTACTATCTTTTATAATTTTAAGTTAAAAATAGTTAAGATCGCGTTTCTTCAATTAATGCCATTGATGTTTTTATGTTATTATATTTTAATAATTTTATTACGAGAAACATTTTTTCCAGTAGTTAAAAGAATGTTAATTTCGAGTTAAAATTAATCTTTAGATGAATATTTCTCATCAAAATAATTAGCATCGTAGCTTTCTATGATATTAAAGCTGAAGTATTCTTTATGGTAGTAAAATAATAGAAGAAAGAAAATTTTTCATTTCTTTTAATTAAAACTTAATTCAAAGTATTGAATATTTGAACCAAAATTTTTAGTATCATTAATTTAGGTATTCTTAGTAAATTCGTTTCGTTGTTATTGATGATAATTGGCAACGCCCGTCAGAGAGTCTGCGAATTAAGTCAGAGAGAGAGAGTTTTCCGTTTTTGAATAGAGCACCCTCATACGAAGGTGGAAGTACAACTTTTGGCTCATAGATAGCAGCACCATCTGGATCTCTCAATTTAGAGATAGGAAGGCAGAGAAGTAGTATGATAAGGCAGGATTCAAAGTTATCACCTTCCGGTAACGAAAACGATGCCCTAATCAACCAGGCCACCGCGGCTGAATGAAGGATACATATGGCTATCACGGGTGTGGAATGGGAACATGGAAGACATTGCAACTCGACATATTTTACATGCCCCAGTTGCCATTAGTGTACATGTCGGATCTTTGGCTGAGCCAGGATTCGAACTCACCCCCTTTCGGTAACGAGAACGACGCCCTAACCAACCAGGCCACCGCGGCCCTTAGTAAATTCGAAATATATATTCTCAATATCCCTCTGAAATAACATTTTAACAATCAGCTAAAAGAAAAGAACTAGGTTAATATGACTGAAGTCAGTCCAATATTTTTATAATTGCAGAAAACGTAACGATTGTTTTACAACAGTAAAATAATAGCAAGTCAAAACATGCAGGAATAACAGAAGCATCATATTTCATTAGACTTAATTTTTAATTCAATTATCATATTTGATCATAGATGTGCATATTTTCAACTATAAAACTGCTCTAATTGAAAAATCCTAAATGAATTGTTAAAAAGCAGTTATCGATTTGGAATTTATTTTCTTTAAAATAGTAAGTTTTATGATATAAAATTATTCTCAAAGAGATAAATTACAAAAATCTAACTATGCAAAAAGCAGAAAAAATTTTATTTTAAAAATTACAAATAGTAGTTTTTTATTTACAGAATCGTAACACAATTGCATGAATTCTTTGATTAAACTTAAAAACTTTTACATTCGCTACTTTTAGCTTTTGTAATCAAGACAATTTGCGTACCGAACACACATATGTATGCCTCTATATGTATATTATTTTAGTACATATATAAATATTAGTATATAAATGATTCAAATATTATAAAATACTAACTTTTTTCATTTATTAATATGTGTGAAAAATGTTTGCAGTCTCCGTTTATCAAAACCAATATTTAAATGCCCTAATATTTAATATACTCTTTAAAGACATTGTAATCCATCATTACAATTATTTATATAAGCAATAAATGACATAATCATTATAATGACATAATAAATGATCAATAAATGACATAATAAATGACATATAAGCAATAAATGACATAATTTCTCAACAATTAATTCTGTATCAAAAGGGATATCACATTTTTTCTCAGTAGTAATATAATTAAATAGCAAAAAAAAAATTTTTAATTTATTTAAATTTTTTTATATTTTTCATAAAAATATTTATCCAAAATCATATTTCACGAAAAGTATAATCGAGTTATATTATGCAATCACAAAACCTTTTTTTTTGTATATTTTAGTGCTGTGTTAATATAATCTCATATCTGTTCATCCTTTTTTAAAAATAATATATTTTACAATGAATCAAATCTATTCACTTAATTTACATCCAACAATAAAAATAAATGACAAAATATAAACTTAAAGGTCATAAAATCTCTTCATTATTTTATTATATATTTTACACAATTAGCAGCTAATATTTTGACATAAAGCACTTTAATATCCCCAAAATTCAAACTATTTTACTTCTATATCCAAAAAATAAGATAAAATGCAATTTTTAAAATTTATTCAACAATGTTTACACTATTCTAAAAGCTACGTGTAAGCAAATAGTTGAAATTCTCTTTAAATACATTACTAATAAATTAATCACCTGTATTGGTGAAGATAGCTGTTTATCCCTGGTATTATTCATATGATAAATGACTCCAGCTCTAAACCTGTCTAAACATTCTCTGCGTCATAATAATCCTTGTTGATTTAGTTCCTCACCTACAGAGCCTCATCATTTCTAAGCGTAATGAATCAAAATCGTAATAATTTTGGCGACTTTTTATAGATTAAAAAAAACGCCAAATTAAAATACATCTGGAAGAATGAGAATTGTTTTGTGAACGAAAATTCTCATTTTGTCATTTCAGCGGATGTTCGTAAAGTTTTTTTGCCATTAATAAGTCAAGCTAAATAAACGCCTAAAATAAGTGACAATGTGTGAAAACAGTTTACAAAAAGTAGATTGTCACTGAAAACTTCAGAAATTTAAGATATAGTCCCCAAAGAAAATAAGACGTAATACACAACATGGAATGTACTGAAAATGTTCCGTGACTTATAAAATATATTTGCTTGACATGTACCAAAAGCGACAATCAATAAAGTTTATGTAAGAAGTTTTTATTCTTCTTGACATTTTTTTATCTCTTATATCAAAGTAAAAGTATTGAAGCTGAAAACACGCAACAATTTTTCTGATATTTGCTATTACAATATAAAACAGCGCCACGTCTGGAAGTTTTAGAAGAGTTGGAAAGCGTGAAAGAAAAGCATCTAAAATTTTTGATAATAAGGTTTTTAAATCAACAATTTAACAAAATGTTAAATATTTTTCAATGAACTCTTACCATTACAAATTATAATAAAATTTTTAATTTCCTGTCTAAAAATGATATTATTTTTCTAATTCTCTAATAACAAAATCTTAAAAAATGAATTTTTTTTAAATGTTGCTTAAAACATGTGTTGCATTAATTCTAAAAATACGTTTACATTAATTTTAAAAAATATTGTACATAATTTAACTTATTTAAAATATTAGTGAAATTGTTTTCTGAAAAAATATAAATCAAAGAGTGGTTTACTGGTTATTCTGCTTGTAATATTAACTAATACATGTGCTTATGGATAAATATGACAATGTAACCAAACTAATAAACATAATGGGTGCCATCAAAATTAAAATAAATAAAAGAATTTAGAAAACCACAATAATTATATGTTGTTGTTACATATAACACTTGGCGAAGCCAGGCCTGCCTATCAGAGAATCGGCAAAGGAAGTCAGACAGAGCACTTTTCGTTTTTGAACAGAAATGCGCTCGATGAGTGTGATTCCCGATGAGTATGAAAAAAGATGGGCTTTTGGCTCATAGATGGCACCACCATCTGGATATTCAAATTTAGAGTAAGAAGCCAGAGAAGACTCAAAGGATCATGGAAGACATTGAGACCACGACACATTTTCTATGTTCCCCAAACTCACTATTAGAGAACATGACAGATCTTCGGTTAAGCCGAGATTCGAACTCACCACCTTCTGGTAACGAGAATGACGTCAAAACCAACCAGGCAACAACGGCCTGACAATCATTATGTTGTTATGCGTATCCAAAATTTATGCAGCTCTTTATTAGAGTGAACAGTTTAAACATGCTTTTTAAACTGTTCACTTCAGATTTCTTTCCATGCCTAGAAATTGCATGTATTTTACAGTGATTAATGGTCGGGGAACGATAAAATTTAAACCAAAAATTTGCTTAATAGATAATACACAAAACTATAATGCACGCGATTGTATGAATGAATGGAAAAGCAATACCAGATAAAATGATTTTACTTAAAATGAAATTTTTGGTTTATTGTACGTAGGTCAATTATTGGAAAATGTCTGTAAAATTTGGATATTTAACATGCATAATTAAAAAGTAAAAGAAAATGTTTTATGGAAAAGCATATTTAGGTTTTCTTAATGAAGTAAAATCATAAATTATAAAATAAACTAGAAAAATTACAAATTTAAATCAAGTTTATGTCTATCTTTAAAATCTCTGAAAACCTTATGCTTTCAAAATAGATGTTTGTATTATGTTCATTGGGAAGTAACATTTCTTAAAATGATCATTTTTCAAATTTTATTTATTTAAATCTAAAAAGCTAATTAAATCATTGAATAGAAATCAGCATGAAATAATTAAATAATTATTCCGCAATTCATAAATTATTAAAAAGTTATTTATTTTATTTCAAATTTAACTATTAAAAATTTTAAGAAAAAGGACACAATCGAATAATTCATAAAATAAAACATTTATTTTCTATTTAACATCATCTTTATTCGTTGCATTTAACATCATATTTATTCAATACATAATCCAAATTGATATAATTATTATATCAATTTAGATTATGTATTCATAAAATAATAATTATATTTTAAACTAGACTATAAAATTATTCAAAATAAGATGGGAAACTATATATATATATATATATATATATATATATATATATACGTATGTAGTCAATACCATACGTATATGCTATTGAATATTTTTCCATTGTTAAAACAAGAAAGAAAATGGATGTGTAAGGTACAATCTATTACTACATAAAAAGAAAAATATATTTTGAACTAATAATTGTAATTTCAAGAATGTTAATAAATGCGAGATTGAATTAAAATATAAAATAACGAACACAAAATAAAATTGAAAGAGAAATTTAAAGTACTTTTGTCAAACTTTCGAAAAAAAAATTCTTCAGAGAGGAGTTAATCATTGACAAAGTCATACCAAAGTTTAAGCTCAAATAAAATTCCAAATGATAACTTACCAATAATTTTATTGAAAAGAGCAAACAATAAAATTCTTAACAGAAAGGAAAATACTAGTTTTTTCATATTTTATTCAGCTGTATATTTAAAATGAAAGCCAAAATATAATTCAAACTAAGTATACAAACTGCGCAACAATATAAAAATCAAATGACCTTAATAAAGTTCGTTTACTCCACTCTTAAATTATCTGATATAAATGGGAGTTAAAAAAAATAAATATATTTTTTAACACGTAAAAAATTCAACAGTATATATTAAGCTAGTTTTTCTTTACCACATTTTTGAGAAACAATTCTTTAAATTCTGATTTTTACAGTTTATCTTAATCTGATTAGTATCTGTTGAAGAGGTTTGCTAAAAAAACTCAAATTTTTCGTTTCTATAATATTTGAATTCAAATCATATATTTTATCAAAAACAATGATATTGCAGTATATTGTAGGGATATCAGTTTTTAATTTTATAAATGTAATTGAAAATTACAGTTTTAATTAAAACTAATTAGTTTTGCTTAAAGATAACTTACACGATAGAAGTTAAATGTAAAAACTACGATCTTCAATATCACAAATATTAAAAATATTATCTAGATAACTATTAAATAAATAAAAACCTTCTTTTTTATGTATTATTTCCAATATGAAATGGTATTTTAATACATTCATATTTGAATGTATTAAAATACATTTATACATTCATTACATAATCAGTAGAAAATGTAAAAAGGAGTTCTAAAGCTGAAAAATTTAGAGAAAAATATATAAATAAACTTTTCTGAAATGCGATATTAAAAAAATAGAAAAACTTTAATTTAATTAAAAAAATAAATAAAACATAGATAAATATTTTATATAATGTGTGTTTAGTACTAAATAAAAAAAGGTAGACTAATTAATATTTAAGCTTTCAATCGCTCTTGGTTGCAAATTTTGCTATCTAATTTTTTTTTACTTAAGAAATTTGTTTTGTTATATTTATTGTAACGAAATTCAGAAACTGGTATGCTATAAAATACATAAACATTTCATACAATGTTGAAAACTTATCTTCAGTGCATGAAAAAATTAGTATTTTGCACATTTTCTAGACAGTCTACATAATATCAAATGGTAAGTTGATATTGTATGAAAACAGCTCTCCGATTCGTTCGAATAAACATAAGCATTTCATACAATGTTGAAAAAAGATTTTCAGTGAATTAAAAGATTAGTATTTTGCTTATTTTCTAGACATTCTGCATAACAAATGGGAAATTGGTACATTATGAAAAACATTTCTCCGGTTTGGTTTAACTTTGGTTTCTAATGTCACACTGCAAGGCAAGTAACTTTTAAAACCTTTGCTAAAGCTCAGAATTTCTCAATTGCATTTTATTCTAGAATGTTAAACTAACTAATTTTACTTAATTTGTTCAATAAAAAATTACTTTTAAATTTGATACATGAAAATGGAAGAATAGTGTTAAAGAAAGTATCACAGCATCCATCCATGATTCGAAAATTTTTGTATAATGAATGCCTATTGAAAAACAGCTTTATTAAGACCATTTTATTCTACTATATGTCGTTTCATAAAATGCCAAATTATACTAAACACTTAAATTGCTCAATAAATTTCATTGTCCATATTTTTCTTAAGAACATGAGTCACTATAAAATGTCAAGGTGTTTTATTAAATGGCAGCTTTGGCTGTAACACATACAAAAAAAAGTCGTGTGTTGACAAATTATGATCATTTAAATTCAGTCATTATGAAACATGTTTTGTTTAACAGAAACAAAAAGTGAAAATAAATGTGCCAACCAACTCAAAAACTATATATAACTTCAACAACAATCAAAAACCAATCATTACGAAGCGTATGACTTATAGATTATTAACTCTAAATGAAGCTTACACAGAAATAATCTTTCCTTTAATTTCTTCGTTTCAAAGTTTCATTTCCACAAAAATTCCCAATGATGAGACATTAAAAGCTTGTCCACACTCAGCGATAAAACTATATCAAGACTTTGATGATTTTTATTGGTCTCATGGGGGAAATAATCCCGTCATACATTCTTACACCCTCCAATCAAATGCCAGCGAGTCATAAATAAATTAAATGCTTTGAAATGTCATTGCAACATCATACCAAAACTTTTTTTTTTTTTTTGTTTTCAATACACTAATGTCGTAGGAAATTATATACGGTAAAGTTTTGTAATTTGTTCGTGAAGGATTTTAATTATTTCCTTCACGGTGTATTTTATTTTTAATGCTTTATATATTATGAAAAGAGATTTTAAATGGACATTTTGTGACAACATTGTACGTGTGAGTGCGTCTTAAATAGTAATAATAGTTAAAATATTTTATTATTTACGATAAACTTTTATAATTTAATGATTAAATGTTTTACGTTAGCATCTAGTTTTTTTATTAAATATAAAAAAAAATAACTATTTTATATCCTATATCATTATGATCTTTCTATTACACTTTTAAATAGAAAATAATTGAAATAGTTGTAATTATATTTTAAATAAAATCATGTCTCGAATTTTATACCTGAAGTCTTTGAATAGTTAAATATATAAAAATATCACAGTTGTTATAATTTAATGGTGATTAAATTTAAGTTTATAAATGAATGCATTTTAAAATTTTTAATTTGAAATTTCAAAAGGAATTTATGTCAATTGATAAATATTTCATAATATTATTAATATAATATAAAAAACACAATACATGAATTATTTATTTCAATAATTTTATAACTGAAAAGAAACTATCAATCCTATGCTAACTAATAAAAAATTAGGTAATTTTTTCCAGTTAAATAGTACTGAATTTTCTATTTAAAAGTAAGGAAACCTTGCATTAATTATTTCTATAAGAAAAGGAAAAAAATGACTTGTTAGCTACAGTTACTTACTGTTAAATAAAACTCTTTCTTATTGATTATTGATATCTCAGTGTATATTGAAACGTCATACAGATTCAGATATAGATAATAGAAGCAGATGATATATCTTGTACTAGTTAAGATGTTATACTTTTCGTTGCTTGTAATAAGACTCACAACCAAGAAATATTTTTAAGATTTCTAATTCTATCGTATTTCTTTTGTTTTTCTTTTTAAATCCTCTATTGATTCTCCACTAAGTTGACTCTTCATTATTGTTTAAGTATATAATGAAAAGTTTTTTTTTTTTTTTAAAGTGATCAATTGCATTAACAAAAGGGTGCATGCAATAAAGCTCATAAAGCTATGATTTTAAGTATTTTTTATTTTTTTATTTTTACTTATCTCTGATTTCGAAAATGTTATTTTGACCGATATCTATGTTAATTTTCTGTTTTGTTTTAGATTTTTCCTACTAAGAACTACATGTTCTTATTCATCTGTTAACCAAAATCAAACTTTTCAACAAAAAAAATTAAATTGAGGATTTAAAATTCAAATTGAATGCTAGTATAAACAAGACTTAATACTTTTTACAGTGATTCAAAAGTGCTAATTTTTAAAAGAACATAAAATCTATTTACTCTACAACCACGATTCTGTGCTTATTTAAATTAATTTACAAAATTAATTGTTCAGAAAAATTAGTTAGAAGTTTCAAATTGTAGATTCAAAATGGTAATTGAATACTGCTATAAACAAGACGCGACATTTTTTTATAGTGATTAAATTCAAAAATGCTACTTTTCGAAAAAAACATAAAATCTGTTTAGCCTATAGAATGTTTTTAATTCTAACCGGTGGATAAGTATACAATATTTCATGTAAAATATTAACAATTATTATTATCGTATTATACAATTTTTTCAAAAAAATTATTTTCATTAGTTAAAAGTACATTAGAATGCAAGACAGATATTCGCTGGTTTAACCACATCACGCATATGAATGTTGCGCTCTAATAACTATTCGCTGCAATAGTTACAACAGTTATGGGACAAACATATGACAACTCGTTGCCATTCTCAAGTTACAAATAGATTCATTTCACGAAACGTCTGTGTGTAGGAGAAGTTTATAAATAAATCGTTTTTCATGTGATTTTTAATAAAATTACACTATTAGTTTGAAATGAATATGAATAAAATTATAAAAAAATATGTATGCCAAATATTGTATTTTAAAATATTATAATAAGTTCTTTAAAATAAATTTATACTATTTTCTTGTAACTTTATTGTTATCTATGTATAATTTTATTTATACATATAAACTTTTCTCTTAAACAAAATTAGATTAATTAAAATATGCTAAAAAAATAATTATTAATAATAAAAAAAGCAACAGCAATCAATTCACTATTTTCTTAAAACCAATTTTTATATATTGGATAAATAAATTGATTATTAATATTTAAAGAAAAACAATGAAAGAAAATTTTTAATTGTCGTACACATTTTTGATCTGCTGTATCTCAATAAAAGTACCCTGTCCTTTTTTCTGTTTTAGACTTTTCCTATCATTCTTCAAAAGAAAGGAGAAAAAAATAAGAGATAAAGTACTTTATATCCAAAATAAAAGATAATTAAAATGTAAACCAACAAATTTTATAAATTTATCAAATAAAAGATAGCTTTATTCAGTTTAGAAGATAGTAATGAGTTTTTAAATAGCAAATAACATATATTCAGTTTAAAAAATTCATTTAAAATGAATATATTCTAAACTGATAAATTTTAAAATAAACATAAATCTCAAATTAGGATTTTATAAACAAGCAACATATTTCAGGTGTAACATAAAAAAAATTAAAAAATACATATTATCATTTGTTAAATTATTTTGAATTATAATTGATATAATTTTTATTGCAAAAATATATCATTAAATTATTTTTATTGTTATTTTTTATTATAATATTTCATTCAGTTACTACTCTATACATTAGTTAATCGTTTCAAACAATTATATATATCATTATTCTAATAATAAAGTACGTTAACATGAGCTTTACTAATTAAATTTTAGAAAAGTATTTTATATAATAAATTTAAAAATTTAGATAAACACGTTATTTTAGATAAAAGCAACAAAATACATACTTATTCATTAATAAATTCTGATGTTTTTCCTTGCTTTTATGAATAGGTTTTCATATTATAAGTATAATATTAGTCACTATAGAAATATTGTTGCATACAATTCATTTAAAATAATTATATCTTAATATACAAGTTATAATTGATAATAGTTAGTAGCATTACTATTCCCAAAATATTTTAATGTTTTATTAAACAATTAAATGCGTGTATCAAAAATATTTTTTAATTTGTTGTTCAACTGAAACTCTTTAAATGAATAAAAACTTTCATTTTATATGTCATTAGTTCTTGTACATAAAATTAAACTTCAGTAATATTTATCAGTTCAGTATTAAAATTCAAAATATTCAGTTTTAAATTTATATACATAAATACATCAAAGTTTATATACATAAATAAATATTTCAATTTCAAATAAAATTTATTAAAACATAAGTTTAAGTTTATTAAAATGCTATTTTGAGGAATTCAAATTTATTAAAATAAACTTTGCATTTTTCTCAACAATCAACTGTCACTTTTTCTTCTGTATCGTCATAGTTTAGTTTTGGATTTTTAATGACCAGCATAATTTAAATATAATAAATATTCTGGTTCAATTTGTTAAGAATCACTTGATTGAATATAGAGAAATCAATCAATAAGGAACTATGAACAGAAAATTGAGGGTATTAAACTTTGACGTCTTTAATTCACAGAAAGTAAAGTGTTGAATGATTTAAATGACATTAATTCTGCTGGAAATTTATTTATGCATTTGTATAAACATAGATGCATGAACTAAATTTATAAAAAAAACTTTATTTTCAAACATTTCACGAAAAACATTAGTATACAAAATCCGGTTTCTTTATTCTGAAAAAATATATCTATCTCATTTTCTCTTCCACATTTCCTTTCAGAGAAAGAAGCATCATTGTGATACAGCTACTTTAGTACTATTCATAGAAAAAAGAAAGCTGAAAAACACGTAATCCATTTCATTCAGAAGGGAGGTCTCGAGGAATCACGTGGTACGTCTTGGGAGTTTAGGTATATTTTGTTTTTTGTAAGAGACCATTATATTAATTAATTATATGATTTTGCAGGAAATTTCTTCACCAAAGCATGTATGTATTATACCTATATCTTAAGAAATATAAGAACTGAGACTGTTATAACTAAAGATAACAGTTAGGCCTAATGATTGAATTTCCAATAGCATAAACTTTGAATGAAGACGCTGTAAATAAGATATAGCTGTTCTCGGGGGGGGGTGGATCATCATCACTTAGAGTTAGCATTGAATTTCCAGTTCATAAGCATAGAACTTCCAATTGTAATGATAAAATTTTATCATATTTTGGTTTCATAGGGTGACAAATATATTCTGAAACAAATAAAAAACGACAGCTGCATGTGAAGTAAGCATTATTATTAAATGCCTTTCACGGTATAGTTACATACAGGGAAGCCAGGTGGCGTAGTGGTAATGTTTCTCACTCTTAAGCCATAAATCCAAGGTTCTATCTTCGGGTTGGGCAAGGTCCATTCAGCCTTTTGGTGAGTAGAGGAAATTGAGTGCCAAGTATGCTTGGTAACTAAACACTGGGACTCCCGAGTTATACTGACCACCTAACCAGGACATATGCTTATCATCCCAGAGACCTCAGTCAAGAAAACATATAGGTACTCTTGGCCTAGGCCCTTCGATGAGCTGTCGTAACATGGTGTTTAGTTTTCTTTTTAAATTTAGTTGTCATACTGATAACTATACGATGCATTTAAAATTAGATGAGAAAAATTAGTTAATTTTATATTAATTAATTTTTCTTTCATCTTATTAATATTGATTTTTTAAAAACGCTATAAATATGCATGGTGTTTCGAATTTCTCAATATTTACTTTACAGCTAAGAGATGGAATATTTGGGTATCCCAGGATCCTCGAACAAGGAAACAGATGTGGGCGCTGTATGTGTATGCCATGAGTTTAGTTTTGTTCTAATCAGAAATTATTAGTGATAATGTTTCCTGGACTAGATCATGAACAGCAAGTGGGTTGATAAAAGCAGTCTTTTAACCCTCAATGAAGATTCGCTATGACATTGGAGCTTCTTAATAAAACTAATTCAGTCAAACCAATTTATAATATTTTAAAAATTTAAAATTAGAAATCTCAAACTTTTTCAAAAGTTCTCTAAGTAGATGAAATATTTTATTTTTCCTCGCATAAATTTATTTTGGTACTGGTGTCAAGTATTTAACATTGTGGGGATTAATAAAATAATGTTTAAATCAATTATATATTATTTTCTTTTTTAATCATATGATATAGTTATTATTCGAAACATTTATTTCTTAAAAACCTTTTACCTCATTTTTTTTCATTTAACCAGATTAAATCTTGAATGATTAGGTAACCAGATTTAACTTTCTTTGAATTATCTTAAGAAATAATAAATTTTAAATTAGAAAATTCCTGCTCATTTCTTTTGCAAAATTTTGAATAAATATCATTACATATTAATTATTTATGATTAAACAATTTATTTGTCAGTGATACTATTTATTTTTATTATTATATGATTAATATTTTTACTAGAAAATTTATATTATTTTCTTTTTTAATCATATGATATCATTATTATTCGAAACATTTTAATTCTTAAAAACCTTTTACCTCATTTTTTTGTATTTAACCAGATTAAATCTTGAAAGATTATGTAACCAGATTTAACTTTCTTTGAATTATCTTAAGAAATCATAACTTTTAAATTAGAAAAATTCTGCTCATTTCTTATGGAAATTTTTGTATAAATATCAATACATTTTAGTTATTTATCATTAAACAATTTATTTTAAAATGATATTATATATTTTTAATATTATATAATTAAATATTTTTTACTAGAGAAAATTTTTTTTATTAATATAACAATAATATTTTAATAAAAAGAAATAAATAAGTAGGTAAATCCTGTTTGCATTAAAATTAGAGTTGACATCAATAAGTAACAAATATTTTATGAAGATTACAAAATTAAATTTAAAGATACAATTAAATTATAATTATAAGAGAAGATTGGTTAATAATTATTCAGCAAACATCCGTACCATAATAAGAAATTGTATTTATAAATAGAAATTAGGCGAGTTAAATTGCTACGAATCAGCTTAAACTAAAACCTGTAGATTATTTGCCTAATTATAACAAAACAAATTGTAGAAACAATACATTCTTAAGTGGATTGATTTTTGGAATCCTTTTTCCCTTGCAAATTTGTAGAATTAACATAAGATTTATTGTTTAATTATACTGAAGATTCTCAGATAAATTAGTATAATATTTAAATAAGTAACAGAAATCCGTAAAACTACTTAAAAGTACTTCATTCTGGCTAAATATTTCATATACTATGTAAGTTCAACAAGTAACTATTCCAAAATGATTGTATAATCTTTTCTAGATCTTTTTAAATAATAACTTTGTGCTATATCTTACCGTAATTGTATTAATTTCCTTAAAATAATTTCAGGAAACGGCTTAATAAATTAGATAGAGGGAAAATGGAAGTTTTCGTAAAGATACATTCATTATATTTTAAATGCGCCGCTTAAAATAGCATTAAGTGCTTAATGATGTAGGTGTTAATAGTGTACAAGCCCTAAATCTTTTTGATTTTGGATTGGTGAACAGTGAAAACCACTTACGGCGATAGAAAATTTTTGAAAATGAGTATTGATTTGAAGCCCTTTTGTCTTAAGGAATTAACGGTTGAGTATTTTAATCTCTCATTTGTATTCCTAAGAGTATGAAATTTGTCAATAGTTTTCAGAATTTGGTCTTTGGATTTTTGAATATCAATTTGGAGTTTAATAGGGCTTCATTTCTTAATGGTAAATGAAAACTTTCTTTTTATTTTAAAATAAAGAAAACTTCAGTATTTATATCAGAAAAGGACTCAGTTTAAATTTATGTATATCATAATGCTAAAATTTTATTACTTTATTAGAAAGTGCCAAAAAGAATTTTTGCAGGTGCTTTAAAGTAAATTATTATATATTATTTTTATTTTAAAAGTGAATATTAATTTTATTGAAAAGCTTTACAAATTAAAATGGATCAAATTAGCTATCATTGATAAATAATGTGCATATATAATATATAAAATACTTATGAAATTGTATTTATTTGGTATTCAAAATAAACAATTCTCTGTGAAAAACTACGTTAATAATTATAATTTTTACGGATATGACGAAATCGCTTTTTCCACAAATTTTGGCGTGGTAAAATACTTTTAGGTAAAACAACTATATATATATATATATATATATATATAAGTTAAAAATTTTCTATTTTAATGTAAAAACAAAATAATGCCTATTATTATAACATTAAGTATCAAATAGCATTACAATGATGCTTGATGTATGCAGGATATATTAATTGCATGTAATTAAATATGCATTTAGTTTAGGGTTTAATATTTTTTATACATGTTATCCTATTCTTTCTTATACTCTACAATATTAATATAATATTCTATATTATTTATAATACTCCAAGTAACCCAAAAACACTACTGCTTTTTTTTAATTAAATTGCTTCAATATAAAATATTTAAGAAAATGTGTAATAAAAAATATAGCATTTTTAGTTCAACAAATGCTAATGCTCCTGCATAGATTAAAAATCGATAGTTTATTATATTGAAATAACTCTTGTAATAATTTGATGCAAAATTATAAATTTATATTTATAATTTTTTTTAAATATATCATTCATAAAATATCATTTATAAATTTTTTTTAAAAATGTATCATTCAGCCAAAGTTTTTTTTTTAAAAAAAATAAACTTTGGCTGAATGATACATTTTGAGAATAGTGAAAAGTAAAACATTTGTATTTAAATTTCATTTTATACTAAGTATTTGCTTAAAAACTAAAGTTTATTGATTTATGAGAAATCCGATTTTATTGAATTTTATATTCTTATTTATTGCTTTCTCAAATTTAAATAAATGTCCTATATGGTCCTATATAAGTTTTGTTATTTGAAATTTTTAAATCTAACAGAGAGATGTTAATTTTTTAACTCTCAATTTATAAAATTTTGATATTAGCAAGTAAATATAAAGTCTTTCAAAACTTTTGAATCTGAACGATGAATTTAAGACTCCGTTTCCTCTAATAAAAAGTTTTGAATACGTGTTTAAATTAAAAAGAAAAATGCTAGAAATATTCCTTAAATATTCAAAAATTCTTAATTAATATTTGAGTTAGCCTTATTAAAACAAAAACTAAATAAAAAATAAAAATTTCTAAAATAATTTGTTTGCTAAAATATTTAAGGTAATCAAGTGTAAAATGTATTATACGCCATACAATTTATTAATTAAAAATTTTAAGTGTAAATAAAATTAATATCAAAGAATAATTTTAATTTTATGGTCAAACATTTCATTAATAATATCAAAAAATAAAGCTAGTTCAATAATTAATTTCGAAAGACTTTTAATTGCCCATTACTAGCACATTTTATAAGTGAACAATACTAATCCTCATAAAATATTTATTTACAGTTAAAAATATTAAAAATTTAATTAATGTATTGAAACTAAACAATGCTTTTCTAGCTAAAATTATTATATTTTTAATAAGAAGTTTGGTTTTATTCTAAAAAATTGTTTTCGTAAAACTTTTGAATCGATGAAAGAATAAGGTGTGATTTTAAAAGTCTTAAATTAAAAAGAAATATACAAAGTTTAAAGGCTTCCTCAAATCTTCATTTTTTTTTAATCTCTAAGTTTCATTGTCTCCTCTCTAGGATTTATGCATTATTTTCTTTATCTAACTAAATTAAAAGCATGGAAAATAATTTAATTGATAGTTACTTCTCTGAATTTATTTTATTTAGAATGAGATATTTTGTCACTTAAAGTGAAGAAAATATCCAGAAGATTAATTTGTGAAGCTTCAGAAATAATGTTGTAAATCTTATAGAATACTAGCTGTACCCGCCGGCGTTGCCCGTGCATTTAGAAAATGCAGATAAGTGAATAGCGCAGGAATAGTAGTGTAGGACACGTAGACTGTCTCTATCTCTTCCCCCCACACACACACAACATTCCCCGTCGATAAAAAGGAACAATATATCCTAAATATTTTAAACGGAAAATTTTCCAAAAGATGGTCGCCAGAATTGTTTCTCAAAAGGAGCTGGTACAACCCCGGAATCAGCTATTGGCGAGCAGCGATCTCGAGAAGAAGTTTTATAAATAATTTTTTTATAATTTTTCTAATTCAAAAATCGAAAATCGGGCTTCGAGGTCTGGTGG
>JAPDSC010127749.1:384-14984 GCA_026290005.1 Latrodectus geometricus
TCATTATACTTTATTCTTCATTTGTTATTGTACAGTGACCGAGAGCTAAAGTGTTAATACCATCCGGTAATATGTGTCGCTTGTCGTCTTTTCCTGAAAGGGCAATCTTATTTACCTGTATAGAATGAAGCTCGTGTTTTGTGCTTCTGATGAGATTCATGGTTCTGTGCTGTATCTCTTGCTTGAATAGGCAATTCTTGTAGTCTTCAAAGCTTATCCTATTTTTCACAACACACTTCTTTACTCCTTTTGACTTTTTCACTAAGTCAACTTCAGTTTTACAAGCATACATTTTTGATCTTAATCCGACGAACTCTTCCATAATTTTTCCAGCATGCTCATCCTTCATTTTCCCCAGAACCTTTTTATTCACCCTTGGCATCTTATACCTATTATTTTCCTGATAATCTGAGGTGTCAAAGTAGTCAATCATTCCTTTCATATCTTCATAAAAGTCCTCCGTTTTTACATCGTATATGAAGCTGTCCGTGTCCATATATAACAGTTTAACATCCTCTCCATACTTGGGTTTCATCACATTATAATGAAAGTCGTACATTAAATGCTTGGATAGGTCTAAGATACTCATCCCAACATAGATGGGCTTATCAAAGCACACTTTAGTTTTGTTCATATGTATAGCGACCAAATTCTCATCGAATATAGTTCTCCCTTTAAAGTTAGGTTTTGCTATAAGCTTTTCAGCTTTCTTGGGGTCGCACTGAAGTCTGATGTCGAGGCGTTTCCTGATGTTCTCCATCGTCTTCCCGAACACGGAGTTGTTCATGAGTTTGTAAAAGTCCTTTTCGAAATCATTAGTTGCCTTGGTTCTCATCTGAGTGTTTAGGTCTATATACTTCTGCAGCCAATTGGACTGGTTGAACTCCAACACTCTATGCACCTTTTCCAACTTTAGCCCCAGCTGCAAATACTGTTTTAGAACCCTGTAATGGAGGACGTAGCGCTCTTTATCATACAACGTTGTTAACAGTTTAGACTGCTTCGAACCATCTGGTATTCTATTCTCAGGGGCTAATGGTAAATCCGAGTGGAGATTATGCAAGTGTTCAGGATATTGCAGATCGCACTCTAGAATGTATCCTTTACCTGCATCATCAGCTATTTTGGTTACATCAATATCAGTCCCCACCCACTTAAAACCGCCATGTGGTAGAAACTGACTCATTGCCCAACCGTACAAATTATTGGCGTCTAGGTACATTAAATAATTAGATTCTCTACTTTTGTTATAGCTTTTCATATGTTTATTGTTGGCTTTCCCGTACCTATTACAACACTGGGATACTCCTCCTCTTGTGCCTTTTTCTAACATAAGCACCATATCATAATTACTTAATAGCTCTAATTTTACTCGAGTGGACTTTAACATAGCGTCCCAAGAGAGTCCTGGTGCTGTATAGTACCATGCAGGATCCAGTTTGTAGGTTTTTATGCAGACATCCCTGAAATGTTCTATGATATCAGTCAAGATCAATACATCAGTCTTCACGTATAAATCGGAATATTCACCCAATGTCTTAATGTTGAAGGCCTGCCATACCCTTTTGGCGTGCTCGTAGTCCTCATCCTTTATGTGTGACTCATTCAATTGGTTGTAAAAGACTTCCTGTGGAGGCAGCTTGGTTTCTTCGCATTTGTCCCACGAGTCCATATAATCGTATGGGTAGACGCCTTTTCGGGTGACGAGGTCTAGCTTGTCCTTGGGGAAGTACTTGGCTGTCTCCCTAAATTCCTTTACGTTTTTCGCAAGACTGTCGAGGCTGCTGGCCATGAATCGAAATGAATCAATAAACCTCAATTTTATTCCAGGGACCTTGACTTTCTTCCCTTTATCAGTCTCCACCATTTCTGCTCCCACCTCCTTGCTGAATGAGATGTACTTTTCATCGGTGTTCGGTATAACGTCAATGTCTCCATTATCCCCTCCAAGTTCCTTTATGAACAGGTGTGCATCATATCCGGATAAATTATGGATGAAGACTGGGATAAAGGAAGGGTTTCGATACATTAAGTTGCACAAGTTATGCGCTGGACCTCTGTAGTTTGATTCGCATTTTGACGGGTCGAGCAAATGGTCATGATCTCTCACTTTTTCGTGGTCTGGATTTTCCCCGTTTGAATAGGGTGATGGCTCTGTTCGGATGTTCAACTCGCATATATGACATACATCAGTTCTCTGAAAGTGCTCTTCATCTTCAACAGTCATCTTGATTGGCTGCTTCTCGTCATAAATTCCCTTTATCTTTAGGGCCTCTGTCTTTAATGTATCATAAAATACTTTAGTGGCATCGGGACCTCTATAAACGATGGGTTCTTTATAGTCTCCATGTTTGTATTTGATGTAAAGGCAAAAACTCATAGGTTCATGCCTTTGGTATTTTTGCATGTACGATGCACTTTCATCAGGTACACAAGTATCCATCTTATTCGTTAAACACTCAAAATCTGCATTTATCGTGAAAGGTACTCGTAATGATTTATGATAATTTTTGAACTTTAAAGAATCACCTTCCTTAGGCATTGCTATTTTAACAGCCTGATTTTTCTTACAATCCTTTTCATGCCTTTGCAGATCTTCCTCAGAGCGATAAAATAGCAGGCACCTTTCACACGGGTATACTCTTTTCTCGTGTTTACTTAATTGAGCGCTGATTAATTTTGACATGTCTTTTATCCAGCAATAGTGGCTGTTGCCTTCTTCGTTTTTTACGTAGAGCAAATTGATATGTTTATCTGCTTTATTTCGAGTTATCCTCAAGGGGTATATGTCCTTATTTTTGGTCTTTTCTTCATATGAATATACGTTCACTGATACACTATTCATCTTTTCAAACCTTCCGAGTACCCTATCTTCCATTTTTACAGGAAATTCAATGCCTTCAAACTTTAGCTCATTCTCATATGGTTTATACTTGGTGACTCTTTGGGCATCTTTTCCCGCTGGGTGCAGGGCAGAGAGTATTGCCCACATGAAACACTTATTATCCTCATTCTGTACGTTTATGACTGCTTTCTTACTTTTAATCACTTTTGGTAGATCAATGTAGGATGATCCTCTCAGCGGGTTGTACTTATTGATCCTCACCTCAAGGCTTTTAATTCTGACAAGCTTCCAACCTGAACCCCTAGCAACAAACTCCTCCATTTCCGTCAATAACTTTTGAATAACCGATCTGTAAAAGGTCACCAAATCAGTTGATTCTAAGACGACCTCGTTTTCTGTTTTGAAGTTCTTCTCCATTTCTATCAGTGAGTCATCCTTCCCCTTTTCATAGTCGCAAAGGAACTGGAAATTGACCTTCAGACCATGCAGCCTCTTTAGATGTTTGGTGATGAGACCCCGGACTAGCGATGAAACATTGTTCAAAAAATCTGCGGGAAGCATCAGATTGTACTCGTTTTGGATGTCATACGTTTTCAACCGAGATTTATAAGCCGTCTCAACTTCATGGGAGGTATATAGCCTTCTCTCGCGCGTATCCGAAAACAGCTCTGAATCAAACCCGAAGTGGTGGTTGAATAGCACTCTTTCTATGTATGATATGATATCTACCTTCCTTCCTAACTTGGAATAGCCTGTAATGTCATGCGTTCGACAAAATTCCCGTAGTTGGGGGTGAGTCATGTGATGCAGTCTCTGCATGTTGTTGAAATCTTCTAAGTGATCCTCCTGACTAGTAGTTGCCTTCTTAGGCTTATAGTTTTGATGAGCCTTAGTTTGCAAGTGCTTATTTATGCTAGACTCCTTATATAACTTACCACAGCACCTTATTTTAAGCTCCCTCTTCTTCCTCGGCTTGTTGAACAAGTCCTTGTGGAAACTGGAAAAGCCACTATGGTTTTGAATGAGCTCAATCAGCTCCGCCTTCTTAAGTTTCGAGTACCCTCGAATATTATGTTCCCGACAGTAGTCTTGCAACTGCCGAACGGTTTTAGATTCCATCTTTATATATATATCTCGTTTCTTTAAATACTTAAAATATTGAGGGGGTACATTCAAATTTAAAGACATTTTGATGGTTTAACAACCATTAAAACGCAATCCAAACTAAACTAGTTTGTCGAGTATGCTAAGTACTTCATCTAAATCTTCTAAACCCTCATCTCGCAAATCATCGTTTTCTTCGCTAAAAACTATGTCATACATTTGATCAAGGCAAGCAAGGAAAAATGTCCTCACATCAGCGAATAATCTAGGATGATCGTTCCCGAGATATTCTAGAAGTGGTGTCAAATTTTCACATACATATGCTAATGAACACATTTCCCCACCTGCATTAGAATACAGGGCTTGAAGGTTATCTAAATGTGTGTAAATATTTTGATAAACTGAACTTTGCATTCTTTTATATACTAAATGCGTTTCTTTAAATGCTTAAAATATTGAGGGGGGTTCATTCACATGATGAAAAGTTGGATGGCTCGTCGGTCCTTGAAAGCTGAATTGATTTCTGTATTTTTTCTTATTTAAAGAGAAGACTTGTATTAATAAATGTCAGACGAAATGATGGAAATAATAAGATTCTTTGGTCTAGACAAATCAAAGACCATGGAAAATAAGACTCAAGAGTGTAAGCACAAATATATAACAAAAGATGATTATGAATTTTACGTCTGTATGACATGCCATGAAGAGCTGAGATACAATCCTCATAAACGTCCTCTAGATAGAAAGCAATTGTATTTGATGATGAAGATGCAACAGAGGAGTCAAAGCAGAGTGAAAAATCTTACTAAATGGTTAAATGGGTTTAATATACCCTTAGAAGATGTGATCTTGGTTGAATTCTTAACATTTATCCATAAGTATGAAGAATTGTTTCCAGAGCGGAAAAACTTAATCAGCAAAGAATACATTTTATTTCATCTGTTGCGGAAAAGAGATTTTCAGGTACCGCTTAAGTTACCTAAAATGAAGAAAACACTTGAGCAGAATGAAGAAATCTGTCGAACCGTTTTCGAAGCTTTAAACTGGACCCCAATAAGTGATGGTTGATCAATTTTTAATAGCCATGACAGCTATTAAAAATAAATTTATAGAAGATCGTTTTTATGGATCCAACTGGTCTCAGGATAGCCTACCCATTTTACTAGATATTTGTCCCCTTTCTTTCTGATTATTTTTTCAATCTTATACACGCTGTCTTTCTTATCATATTTTACCAGTTCATTATCATAAAAAGTACCTTTCACTTCTTCATCACTTAAGTCCTTTACCCTGTAGGTGATAGGGTCGGTCTTTAACACTTCGGAAATGATAAATACCTCTTCCGTGAAGGTCGCTTGGTAACTTCTTCTGAAGGTGGACTTATATATTGATATTCTTACTTTATCCCCTACCTGAAATTTAGGTTTGCGTATGGTCTTTTCTTTAAACAGGTTACGATACACCTCTCCACTCTTTTCATCCAGACTGGCTTCCACAGGCGTCATCTTTATGCTTCTGTGGTATGAGTTGTTGTAATTCTTCACTAATTGGTCTAGTACGTCTATATATCTTTCAGTGTTATTTTGACATAAGTAGAGCTTTATTTTATTGCCTAGCGTTAGGTTAAACCTTTCAATCATTGCCGCTTTTATCTCAACATTTTCTGTTGTGAACCATTGGATATTTTTCTCTTTAAATAGCTCTTGAATGGTATGGCCAACGAATTCCAGGCCTTTATCCGTCTGAATCCTTTCTGGAACCCGCTCTTTGAAGATCTTTTTAAATGCTTGAGTCACCTCGCTTGATGATTTGTCTTTAATAGGAATGGCCCATGCATATTTACTGAAGCAGTCAATAACTGTTAGTAGATATTTAGTTCCATCATTATGCTTACTCCTCGCAAATTTATAGACAAACATTAAATCTGCTTGCCATTGATCATCAATGTGTGAGACATAAGTTCTCCTTCTTTTAAACTTACTGATGAGTGGTTTGTGTTTTGTGTACACATCTTGTTGATGTAAGAAATCTGAGACTTTTTTTCGACTTAAACCTGTTTTTCTACTGAGTTCGTTTATACCGCAATATCCAGTCTCCGGATCGTAATAAACTTTTTCGGGGTCCTCAGTTACCCCTTTAACGGTAAAAAACGACTCTTTTTAGAGCCACAATCCATGCAGATTCCTTTCATCATAGGTCTGCCATTTTTTGAGGTAGTGTGCTGCACGTCTTTAGTCTCGGTGTGGGTTTTACATTTTAAGCAGTATATTTTTGAACCCATTCCAAATGTCTTCTTTGCTTTGATAATTGGCTTCACAACAGCTCTATCTAGCCTTTCCCGGAGAGTTGGATTGGGAATATCTTCAAGTTCTTTTATCATGTTTGTGTCACACACCTTGTTTCTTGTTTCGGTGTCTTTGTTTTTTAGATAACACACATCATGTTTATATGCAGCTTCATCGACTCTATTAATGGGCTTACTCCATTCTTTATATGTTAAATCAGGGTTTAGTCTAGTTTTACCTTTGAGCAATTGAGTTCCTGGCCCTGTAAATTGGTGACCAGGTAGATGCATTTCAAATGGTAAATTATTGATTGCAGAGTTTATAACTCCTTTTCCTTTCTTCATTTATTTATATGTAAAAAATTATTTACTCACATACTCATAGCCATTCAGTTGGGTTTGTTTCATGTATTTTTCTCTGGGTAAGTAGACTGAATTATTGATGAAATCATCCTCTCTGCTGTACACCTCTTCTTCTGATAATGTGTTTGATTTGAATGAATTCAGCAGCTGCTTATAAAACTTGTAAGACTGCTTATACTCTTCATTCCTTTCGACGATATTCATGGACTTTTCGATAACTTCGACTATACCAGCACTTAAGCTCAGAGCGGCTAAGGGTACCATCGCAAAAGCGGATAAGCCCAATGAACTGCAAAGGAACTTTGTAATGGATAGTGAAATCTTTATCTTATGATAATGGTGGTAACTCTTTCTATACACGTAAATTTTCTTCCGTAAGTATTCTTCCATCTTTATTTATAGGGATGAAATATTTTTTCCGATATCTCAAGGCCGGATTCACTAAATCAAGCATAAAAAAATCATATGGTTGTTGCATGCACTTTTTGTACAATCGATTGAACTCTTCTTTCGTTAGATTGCCATCTACCTCCCTTATGATCTGTTGAATCTCCCTCTGTTGGAGGTTAAAAAATATCAAGTAGTTGCAATTTCTCCTAATAACAATAGGCGTTCTGTAATAGGATTGAGAGAGGTAAATGATTGAGGCATTCTTCTTCCTACCTCGGATGAAGAAATCTTCGATACTCTTCTGGTCTTTGTCTGTCACACAGTCATCAAAGACAACGACATTTTTACAAGATGGGTCCAGATCGTCCACTGATATAAAGTCTTTTGTATCCGAGGAAAATAAGGTTCCTTTCTTGCCGTATTTTTCATATAACTCGAGCATAATTTTTTTCTTCTTTTTGGGATACTTTGCTAATATATCTTTAATATCCACACCATCAAACATTGTGTACTTTTCTTTGAGCTTAGTGTACTTGGGTTCAAACATGTCTTTAGCGCAAATGAACAAGTTATCAAACTCAAGGTAATCATAAATGAAATTCAGTAATAAATTCGTTTTGCCTGTGCCTGAAGCTCCAGCGATCAAAAGTCTGAAAGGGTGCTTCGGTAATAAATAATGTTGATTTGCATCAGCTAATTCTTCTGGTTCGGTATAATCTTCAATTGGAATCATCTTTATTTAATGTGAAACTTTTTTGCTTCAAGTAAAAAATAGTTTGCTTCCAGTAAAACCCTATTTGCTTCCAGTAAAAAATAATTTGCTTACTAATAAATGAATGCTTTACAAAAAGAGCGAAATAAGAGGCTAAGAGAAGAAGTTAAGAATGACTTGAAAGTGTTTAAGATTCAGGCGGAGATTAGAAAGAACAACGAACAAAATCTTGAACAAAAATTAGGTCTGCAGAGAACGTTGTCTGAATTTCACCAGCCTGTGACCGAGAAACTTCAACAACAAGATGTTACTAGAAAGGAGCATTTTAAGGCTATAAAAGATGCTGTTGATAAGATTCCTCTTGCGATTGAACCGCCTCCAGCGACTCCAGAGACTCCAAATATCTTCTATTTTGATAAAGATTTGGATGTAGAGTATTTAGAGAAAAATAATTTTCCAAGTCCCTCAAAGTTGTACAATGAGTCCAAGGATGCTTTGCAGGAAGTTATCAATAGAGTAAAGAGTACTTACTTAAAATTGGCTCGTCAAAAAGGAAACGTTATGAGTCAGATTGCTCGAATGACCAAAAAGGATGAAGAAAGAGAAGATAAACTATTAACTAAAGCTGATTATTTAAGAGAACATATGATTACCTTAGAGGATTATCGAGAGCGGTTGAGGGACCTACAAAGAAAAGAAATATACCTCGGTAAAGGAGTGGAAGATAAACTGGAAATTTTGGCTAGATTCACCGATAAAATATGTAATGGATCCAAGAGTAAAAAATTGCACACTCAAGTCGTTGATTTACTGGATGCGTTATTAAGAGAAGGAACTCTAAACAACGAACAAGTAAAAGAATACTATAAAAATTTCTTATTAAATAAATGAGTAACTACGTCAAAACCAAAATACACTTAAGCGATCATCAGATTGCTAAATTAAAATCTGCATACCAGAAAGGAGAAGAAGTTTCCCTACAAATAGATAGGACAAAACCTTCTAACTATGACATGTACTTAACTCCAACACAAATAGCTCAAATCGGGAAGGGAAAGAGAATTACTATTAGCAAGACACAACTCAAGAAAACAGGTGGCTTTCTACCCTTTCTAGCTCCATTTTTACCTGCATTAATTACCGGAGCTAAGGCGTTGGCTTTAGGTGCCGCAAGTGGGGCAGCTGGATGGGGAGCAAAGAAAGCTTTGGATAAAATTTCCGGATCGGGTTGTGCTCAAAAAAAACCCCGTGGAAAGGGAGTCTATCAAAACTGGGAATATCCAACGAAGTAATTGAAGACAATATGAAGCAAGAAAGAGGGTTTAGGGGTGTCTTCACTTCGGATCTGTTGCCTAAAAAGATGAGACGGTTCGAGAACGGTATTATTAATTTGGACATAGCAACAGGACCTGGTACACACTGGGTATGTTACTATAACGACCCTAATAACAATTTCGTGGAGTACTTTGATCCTTTTGGAGAACATGTTTACAAAATTCCTACGAGTATTAAGAAATATCTGCAAAGTTCTGGGAAAAAAATAGGTTATAACTCAAGCTTTTTACAACACCCGGCCTCTGTCAAATGTGGTTACTTTTGTATGAAATATATTAGTGAAAGAAACAATGGTAAGTCCGTTGAAGATGTCTTGTATTCTTTTACCCAAGAACCTAGTGACCATAATGAAATAAATGTTCTCTATAAATAAATGGTGTTATTAATATTAGATTCGAAAAACTCGGAAAAGTCAGAAGACTTTACAATTGAATATTCCAGACCATTTAGGTTTAAGCAGATTGCTCTTCAGTCCTTTTCAATGTACGTTTCTTGGGATAATATCAAAGATGAGACCTTTTCATATTATGATGACCATCAGTGGTTAGAGCTGTCTCTACCGGATGGAAATTATACTGTTAAGGGGTTGAACCGTTACATGCTGAAATTTTTTGGGGATGATCCGCCAATTCTATTTGGTATAGTTGAGGAACGGCAAAGAATAGCCATCAAGTTAAAAGACGGGTATAAGATCGATTTAACAAAATGCAAAAACCTGCATAAACTGTTAGGTTTCGAACCTGAAATATATGAAGAGTCTGAACAAATTGGAAAGTATATTGCCGACTTATCCGGTGGGAATGATAACATTTATATACATTGCGATGTCGCGGAGGGAGCCTACATCAACGGCTTTCACTCCTCCAACGTAATCTATTCCTTTACGAATGTTAATCGTCCAGGCAGTCAAATCATAAAGTCATTTGAAAAACCTCTGTTCTTTCCTGTTCGGATGGAGAGTGTTCACAGAATCAGAATGAGAATAACGAATCATAGAGGTGATTTAATTCCCCTCAATAAGCAAGAAGTACAATACAATTTTATTGCCCTCTAAATAAAGAAATGAATAAGCATAGACTTCAAAGGAAGAGTAAGAAGATACAAGGGAGAGGGTTCTTTTCAGATGCCCTTATGTTAATACAGCCAAGTGCATTAGAAGGTAAAGCCAAACAGTTTGTCCATGATAAGTTGAATGAGATATTTTCAAAGAAGAAAAAACATGGTGCTGGACTGAAATTTCTTTAGATTTGATTTAATAGCAGAATAGCTATTAAATTAAGAAGTGTCTCAAGAGTAACAAAAAAAAATTGTTTTTATAATAAATGAACGAAATGAATAAAATATTTGATTTAAACAACACCGATTATTATTACGATGATGACATCGAAAGTCTCGAGTATAGAGAAGTGAGGCATGAAAATAGCGATAGTTCTACTGAGAATGCCACTTACCATTTCTTTATACAAGACACTAACTCCAATATCTTATATTCTAACGGATATTTACAGCAAAAGCTAAAAATTGTTAACAGTAATGGAACTGCAATAGCGGATGATAATGTAGCTCTCGTGAATGGAGGAGGTTTAATAAACGCTAACAGGTTTACATTAGGGAACACTGAAATCGAAACCAACATTAATTATTCTGCTCTCATGCGACATGTGTTAGGTCTAATTCACTTCACTCCGGACTATTCTACTTCGGAAGCTACCAATATGCTCTTCTACGTAGATACGTCAGATACAGCGGACAGAAAACCCTTGAAGTATGATGGGACTTTGGTAGACGCGACTAAAATAACTGAATTTTTTGAAAAATTAGGAACGAACGACGAGTTTAATCAAGGATTCAAAGAAAGATGCAAGCTTACTCAAAATAGCAAAATTGTCACTATATGGATACCATTAAAATACGTATTTGATTTCTTCAATGAATACAAAAAGGTCATTACAGGCTTCCAAGTCAAGTTTGAGTTTCAAAGAAATCACAGTCAGAATATGCTGTATACAGATGAGCAAAATAAGGACTACAAGGTAATAGTGGAAGATTTATCGCTTTGGCTTCCTTATGTCAGATTCAAGAATTCAGCTGCTGCAAAATTTAACGAATTAAGGTTATCGGATAAGCCTGTGGAAATAAACTGGAACCAACACAGCATTGTCAAGTCGAATATTTTCTTAAAGAATTCAAGCGGGTCTTACTCCATAAATGCTACTTCAGATGAAGTATTATCCTTGTACGTCATACCTCAATACACTGAAAGATATGAAAATGCGAAACATAACAACATGTTATTCGACAACTTAGATATGACGGAATGTTGGCTGATGGTTAATAATGTAAGGGTTCCAACTGTAAGTTACATGATGGATTTTGAGAAAGGTGATTACAATCGGCTGTACACAGCTCTTTTGGAAGCTGGACTCAACACCATTAATTCAGAAACGGGATGCATGGTCAATTATTCCAATTTCGGTAAATTATACCCAATCATTTGCTTCAATCTAGCTCACCATGAAAATTATACAGACACGAACAACCTGACTATAGAGTTCAACTGGAGGTTGAGGAACAACTCCACCAAAAACTATGTTTTCTACTTCATCTTACGAGAGCGCAAGAAATGCTACTTGAACATAAAGAACCAAGATATCACCATGATCAAAACATTAAAGTTATAAATGTAGTATCGTATTTTAATTTTAATAGTCGGAAGACTATTGAAATTAATTGTATTAAAATAAAGAAATGACAGCATATTATCCACTTTTTGAGGAAGAACTTAAAGAAGGACCTCCTGGTATTCCAGGAATAGGGTTTAAACTGACACACGATGGTAATTACGATATGGAAGAAAAGATATTGAGGAATGCTGGAGAACCTACGGAAAATAATGACGTCACAACAAAATATTACGTAGACAGATGCAGGAAGAATCTGAGGTCATCCATTCGAGATTTGTCCAACAAAAGCTTAAATGTTTTGGAAAATGATCAGCAGTACGACGCAAAAGGAAAAAGAATTAGCAATCTTTTAAATCCGGTTGAGCAGTCCGATTCTGCAACTAGGGATTATGTAGATACAGTGGTTGATCTGTTGGAAAGCAAAAGTTTACTGCACTCACCTCAAGGAAATTTTGATGCGAAAGGTAAAACGATAAATAATATAAAGGATCCAGAGTCTGAGAAAAATGCTGTGAATAGGCGATATTTTGAAAATAATGCTTTAACACTCCATGGAGAGGCTTATAATGCCAAAAATAGATCAATCGCGCATCTTGCGGATCCGAGCGCTAGTCACGATAGTGTTAATAAACATTATGTTGATACTAATGCTTTGATTTTAAAAGACGATCATTATGATGCTAACAATAAAATAGTGTCAAATGTGAAAGAACCTGTAAATGCTAACGATGTTGTTACTAAGAAATATCTTGATTATTACTGCATTCTATGGAATAAAATTAATAAAAATTATTATGCTCACAACCAAAGAATTTCAGGTGTGAAAAGACCTCAATATGATACAGATTGTGCTAATAAATACTATGTTGATACTAAGACATTCTGTGCTTCCACAGATCGAGGAGTAGAGTTTATAGGTAATGGTTTCAAAACTTTCCCGTTCAATACATTTACTTCAAAGCTTTTGGACTCAAACTTAAAACTACCACTTGATATGTATATGAAGGTAACAATTTTCTTAGCCTGTGATAACATGAATGAGAAACCAAAGATACGATTAGAGAAAGGTAAAGAGGTCCTTCTCGATAAGGAAATACGTGTCAATGAAGAATCAATCATTTTATTTGTGTATGGGAAACAGAATGATGTTTTAACTTTATCAGTACTGACAGGAGGACAATGTAAGTTAAAACCCTATTTACACATCGAAAAGTTAGAATTTTTTTAGCTCCATAAATAAATGGAAAAACTTAATTCTTTACATATTAGAACTTATAAAGAACTGCACCGGGAATACCTGATTTCTGAAGTTGCAGTCCACACTGATAAAATTTTAATTCGTTTAGAGAATGGGTCACTTATTCACATACCTACAGGTACATTGAATACAGAGGAGATAGAATCATTAAAAAAGAGACAAATCAAAGCTATGAGTGTAGATAAGTACCTAATTTTTCGCATTTAAAGAAATGAAAATTTTTTCTTATATAATAAACGCAAAATGGAATTATTAAATAAATTAAACGCACTCAGTTCATTTGAAGATGGAGCAGAAAGAAAGGCTTTCAAGAAAATGAGGGAACTCAACATCCATGAAAAATATCCTGTTACTGAAATTAAACAGATAACCACAAGATATGGAAATAGAATAGTTGTAGAATTGGCTAATTGTCTTGTATCTTTACCGCAAAGATGTGATAAAATGGCGTCAGATTATTTAAAACTCAATGATTTGAAACCTCTTTTCTTTGTGTATTTAGGAAGTAAAGATGTCGGGAAGTCTCAACCAGCGCAAATGTTTCAGTTCGAACAGTGATTTTAATGGTTTAAAAATCATTAAAATCTAAAGAAGTTTGTTCAGTTTAGATAAAATATCACACCCCATTTTTCGAACATTTTTGTTCTTCTCTTCATGCAATATTTGATGCATTTGAATAACATATTTTAAAATTAAGGAATGAATTTCTTGATATTTATAAGTTTCTTCTTCTTCTATGCATAAGAATAACTTTTGACAAACTCTTGCTAAACTAGTCATTCTATAATTCACATCCCCGTAGAGTGCTATCATATCACCGAATAAGTCGTGTATATTTTCCATTTCTGTTTATTATTATTCACATTTCTTTAAATGGATAAAATACTATCGAGAGTGAAAGCGAGGGAGAAACGAGAGTTGTTGTCCTTGAAAAGTTCAGGCGTCCCGAGCTAAGCGTTCCAACTTCAAAAGCGTTCCCAAAAAAAGTTGAAAAAAGACTAACCCATCCGTCGCGTCTCAGCCGTCCGTCCTTATTTTTTCGTGGACGGTGACGCACTTCCGCTTACGACACAAATTCATTTATGTAGACGTTGCAATTTCATTATCATGGAAGGCATTATGGAGACAACATCTGCACTCGCTGTGGAACGCTAACTCCTCAATCAGCATACATTCTTTAGAAGATAACTTTACGCTATTGTGAAAATATAGCTTGAATTTTTTAATAGCCAATGGTTATTAAAAAATATCTTTAAAGTGTTTCCATACTGCTTTTCATGATATTCCGGGGGTATACCCTCGTCAAATGCTAGCGTTGCTGGGTCCCAGCTCCCAGATGGGAAAAGCAGAGGGGGCGAGGGTTAAAAAAAAGGTACGTTGCTCTTGATATATGCTTAATTCATGTTCATTATTACATATTAATACAGATGGCATACAATATTTAAAAATAATATAATGTTCTTAATTATTGTATTTATTTTCTCCTTTGTAATTGAATAACTTACATAAGAGAAAAAGGGGGTGCTCGCCAAAGGGGGTACCCTTCCGGGTCAGCGACTTTTTGAGTGCGGGTTCAGTTTTTTTTTTATGGTTGGCTCTGACACCATTGTTCTTAAAAGGGGGTG
>JAPDSC010127752.1:0-46905 GCA_026290005.1 Latrodectus geometricus
GAAGTAGAGAAATGGAAGAAGAATATTAAAAAGTGTACAGAAGAAAAGAATTAAATATTAATTTATTTTTTTTAATCTATTTCAGTTTTATTAATATTGGTGTTTCCTATATTCCTTCCTTCAATAAATGAAGCTTTCATCCAACAATCTTGAAATGTGGATTGTTTAAAAAAATTTCAATTTCAGAAAATCCCTTTATATATATATTTTATCTTCAATTACAAAAAAAATTGAAATTTGTTGTTCAGTATAAAAATAATATTTTAAACACAATTTTTAAGATAATATTCTTTCATGCACTCAATAATGTTTAAATCTAATGGTAGTAAAAGTGATTTTCAATTAGGTAGATAATAAAGCATTCATATATTTTTAAGAATGGAAGGTTATAAATGTTAATGAATGATCTATTGACAATAAAAGACTATTATGTTTCTTTTTTGTATCCTTATCAATATCGAGACATCCTCTGTTATCCAAACTTTTTTATTTGTTTTGTAATTGACTATGAAACTTTTGGCATTTTTAAAATAAACCTTCACATTGTATATATTTTAATGATTTTGATTTTAATGTATCAGTTTCAATAGTGGACTTAGGATTTTCACTTTTAATTACTACTGTTATGTTCAGCATGAGTAGGTAAAATAATTTTCATCCATATTATACACATTGTAATGAGAAAACATTGTTTCACTCTTTCCTTTTTCACTGTTTCTAGGGTAGAACATCATCAAAAAGAGGTAACTTTTCTTCATCTGAAATTGTGTCCTTGAAACAATACTGATATATTTTTGAACGCTATTTCAATGTTAGCTTTGGAGTCATTGTTGCCAATCAAAGAAGGAAATTTTTTACACCCTAATTCTTGTACAGACTATGGGGAATTGAAACATATTCTGATCCTACCAGAGCTTCTGACAAATATACTGGATAAAAACCACCAGGAATTCCAGAAGATAAGAAGCATCTGAGTTCAATTTAATTACCAGATCTTATGATCTTAAAATCAGTGTAAACCAGTTGTATTCATTTATTACAATAGCATATCATGAGAAGAAAGCAAGCAATTAAAAAAATTGAGCAGGAACCTATCAAACATATATATATAAAAATTTGATTATATAATCATTATATATATAGAATGTCATAAACAATAGCGTTACACAAGTTTCATTATTTTATACAAACCTTGAAAAATTTCTAAGATCTCTTGAATAAGAGGCAAAATTGAATGATTAGAAAAAACGAATTACAAACTTTTGAGATTCAAATTTTTCAGTCATTATATTCATAAAGAATCAATTCAAGTGAAAGATTTTTAAAAGGGTATACTCAATGTTATTAAAAAAATATTATTCAGAAGATGTTACCTTTACATGCACTTGCTACTCCTAAATGATAAATTGCAGCTAAAATATACCAGATAGCTTTCATTTCAATAGGCTGGACACCTAAAGTTTGGAATGCAGCAGCAATGTATGTCCATGATAAACAAGCACACCTCTGATCTTCATCCTAATGTTTAAATGATATATTCAACATAAAATACTTTAAATTAACATCTAAATCAGACACAATAAAAGACACAGTTAAGTTTAGATATTTAAAGGTAATGATACATTCATTATTCAAAACATAAAAAAATATAATGTTACAAATAAAATTATTGCTATATTCTGTTTTTCAAACATTATATATAAATACTTTCAATATATATTAAAACGGCTTTATTTATATTGCAATTGTTTAACTGTAAAAAATATATTTATACTTAAATATATAACATAATGAAACATATATGTAACCATAATAACTTAATCTATATTAAATTTATAAGTCATCAATTAAATTTTAAATAAAATAAAGCACTAAATACAATTGATAAATTATTTCTCTTGATATAAATAATGTGTATCAAAAAGCTCAAAGTATGTAATAAAAAACTTATTTGACTTTCATTTATAGTTAAGCACTCATTGGGTAGCAAAGAAACATGTTGATGAAGCAAAAAAAGAAACATAACTTCTAAATTCTATTACTCAGATTAAAAGAAAGAATATAAAATTATAAATTTTCTATGAACATAATATGGAAATTCAGTTATTTGTAATAGCAAATCAACAATGTATTTATATATAATTTAGTCATTATTTTATTAAAAAGAATACAATAAAATATTGCATAAATAAATAATAATGTATAAAATATATATTTATAAAAGTAAACTATACTCAGCGGCATAACAGACCCCTATGGTGTCAAGGGCCACAGTGCCCATGTTTTATTAACTGAGGGTCTTAAGGAATGAAACACATGTTCTAGTTAGGTGGTCATCCTAACATCATACTTTCAAAGTTTAGTTCCCAAACCATGCTTGGTTCTCAGTTTTATTGAACCACTGAAGGGGTGTAAGGTTAAGGCAAGCTTTTCCAAACAAGAATCAGATTATTGACCTGTGCTTTGGAAGTATAAAGCACTACCACTATGACACCAAGCTTCATATATTAAAAGCTGTTATGTATTTATGTTATTACTGTTATATATTAATGTATTTTATATTAATATATAATACATTATATATTAATATATGTTATATATTAATGTATTTATATATATGAAATATGTTATGCATTTTTAAATTCCTAAAGAAGAAAGACCACAAATATAAATGTATTAACTAAAAATCTTAAAAAAAAAAAAAAAAAAGAGAGAGAGAGAGAGAGAGACATTAAAAATTCTTTAAATTTTTTTACAACCTTTAAGCAACTGCTAACATTGTTGTGATTCAAAAGTTATTTTAACATTGCTGAGATTGATGTGAAACTAAAACCAAACCTAACTAAACAATGAAATATTAATAAATAAGATAATAATGGACTTTTGTACTAACTTTGTGAAGAGGAGTCATAAACAAATTTGGATCCTGCAAGTTTTCTAAATGCAATTCTTTCCTGAGAAAAAATGATAGTTGATTTAATAAGAAACATAGCATATAAACAAAAATTCCTAGTCTTTAAGTTTTATGGAAAATATATTTATAAGTACATACCTTAAATTTTCATCAGCTCCTGCTAAGAGATAATAAAATATATGGAAATTTGGTTCTCCTTCAGGACGTCTTCCAACTCTTGATTTTTCTACCATATAAGCCTAAATAATAATAATTTATGTCAAAACATTTTGATTTTAAAATGCTGATTAACTTTAGTATTGTAAAAAAGCTATTATAGAATACAATTTTCTGAAATATTTAATAAATACCTGAACAGATGCTGATATAATTTGGCCTGAATGATCAAGATCAATTGTAAAGAGTTCAGTGAAACGAGTAGCATTTGAATTCATTATAGTTCTGCAGTTCCCAAAAGCTTCCAACAAAATTGATACTGCTTTTAATTTTTCCACTATTAAAAAATAAATAGTATAAATATATACAGCAAAAAAAATCTAATAATATAACAGAAATCTAATTTAAATTTTTTAGTAAATAGAGAATAAATTAACATTTATTTCTGGAAAAATTAAGACATTCTCAATAATTAAAAAGAATATTAAGAACAAAAATTATTTATAAAAATAGTAATAAATTCAAAAGTGATGCAAGCTATTTAATTTGCATTTTATTAAAATGAATAACACTTTTAGCATATAATTGAACATATATAGGTAAATAATTGAATGAACTTACAATTTAGAACTTGTTTTGAAGATCCTGCAGCTGTAGCTAAATACTGAAGTAAATGACGAAAATTAGAAGTTTTACCACTGCCACTTCTACCTTGTAAAATAATTGATTGATCCTTTCGCGTCCGTAATAAATTAGTGAGGGCAGATTGTGCTATAGCATATATATGAGGAGGCATATCATCATCTCGACAAGATTTGAACAATTTCATTATCTATAAAAATAAATATTCATTTTCAGTATCATAATTAATGACAATATAATTCTCCATTAAAAAACTTAAGAGGAAAAAGTTTCTATTTTGAACTTAGAAAAAAGGAACTTTTATACTAACATTATAATAAATATATTATAATTTATTAATTGAATCAATGTATAAGTTTCCAAAGCTTCACTTTACAGGTATCTATTTTAATATAAAAATTGAGTTCTCTGAGATAAACGGTCTTCCTTTAGCCATACATGTGACTGAAGCTAGTTCCTTTGAAAATTACATAATGCACTTAAAACACAAAAAAATGATATTTAATTAATAAATATAATTTTTAAAAAATATAGTTAAACACATATTTATTAAAAATCAGACAATATCTGACTGAAATACACTAATTTTTTTCATATATGCAAAACATTTATATACTCTTCCATCATGTATTTATATAGAAATTACATACAGTATATATTTAACCATTTAATAAAACATCTTTAAGGAAATGATATATTATTATTACCTGAAATTATAGGAATGATTTGCAAAAGGCATATTTGTACATAATAAATACAATATAGTTGATTTAACATTTAAATGAAAATTTAATTATGCAATAAAATTATTGTATGCAAAAAACTATAAAAAAAGCATTAATTACTTTACATTTATAAAATACTTTCTACACTCAAATTAATAGAAATAATACATATCAAAAATAATTATTTTTGACAAAATTATGATAAATATAATGTTAAATGACTATTATGTTACTTTTTCAGAGTATGCTGAAATTGGATGGACTGGATTCAAAGCAAGCAAGTTATTTCCAGCAAAAGTATAAATAAGCTGTGAACAATATCTTTGGCGCAAAGTATGCAAAACGCTAGATTCATTTACATGGCGAAGATAAGCAACATTTTCGATGAAATCAAATTGAGGTGGGTTAGCCTGTAAACAAATTTTTACATTAAACATTTTACAGACTTTAAAAATTTTAGTAAGAATAACAAAATGTTTATGAAATAGTATTCAATAATAAGTACTTGATTGTGGACCATATTATAATTGTATTTCTTGCAATTATAATGCATTTTAAACATTAACAGTGCATTCAGCCTTTATGTCAAAATAATATGCAATTCAATTTATTTAACTTTCTAGTTTAAAATTTTAGAAATATATGATTATCCTTCCAGATAAATATAGTTACTGATATTAAATAAAATATTTTCCATTAATAGCATTTATAATCAAGTACAAAAAATCATTCCTAAAAAGAAATTTATAACAAAGGATTTTAATCATACACCATTATATGTGAATGCCATTTAACTTTTAAAGAAAGGCAAACTAACTATAACAATAGCATAATATGAATCAATTATAAGGAATCTGCTTAACATCATGTTTTATTATTTTTAAATAAATTTTTCAAATATTAAATTTAGCTTTCATAAAAATGTCTTAAAGCATGTTCAAGAAAAAGACAATATTTCTTGTATTATAATAGAATAAAAAAAATACAAGAACAAAAAATAAATAAAAAACTTTGTTAAATTGCAAAAGCTTACCAAATAATATAAAAGTTTCTTCCCTGTAAATAAAATCCAAATTGAAAAATACAGTTAAACAACATTTCAGTGGGAAACAAACATCAAATTTAGTTTTATTTAAATTATAACCAAAAATTAATCATGAAAAAATATCAATTAAACTTGTTACACAATAAACAGATAGAAAAAAGAATGTATATTAACTGTTCTCTAACTATAAATGGTTACCAATAATGTTGATCAATAAAATGCTTATTATGATTTTACAAAGTTTTGAAGAAATTGATTTAGTTTTCATATATAATTTAAATAAAATGTTGCTTTAAAGTACATTTTAATATTGAAACATTTAAATATTTTTATGAAACACTTCTTACAAAATTTTATTAGCTGAAAAATAAGAATTCAAATGTGGTTAAACAACACATCTCATTATTGCTATATGTTGCTCATTTTTGATTTATACTGTTATCACTAATATTTTTAATAATATTTAGACATTTTTTTTATTTATTACTAAACTTAGTTCTTTTAATGTGACATTTTTAAAAATATTATATTTAAATAACAACTTTTATCAGTAAATCTAAAAAAAGGTGTTCAATAGTATAGTTTCACAAAACAGATGAATGATAAAGTATTATACATGGCATAGGAAGATTCAGATGTACTTAAATGCATGCTATACATTTGAAAGAAAATATTATTTATAAAGAAAAAGCTCACAATTAATTAGATACCATAAAACTATCAGACAATTCCAGTTTCTCTTTTTGGATAAATGAGAGTCCCACAAATATTTTTACTATCTTTTTCTAAACAATTTTCAACTTTCTTGGAGGATACAAGCAGAATAATAAATAATACATCATTCGAAATATCATTAAATCTCACATCTATTTTGGTATTTTATTTCTTATTAAAGATTGCTATTGAAAAATCGTGTGTGTAATTTAATCACTACATTTGCAATAAATCATAAATGAAATAAATAGACAAAATAAAATTTGCTTTAAAACAAATTTATGTTTTATTACTTCATATGTAAAATATTTGTTTCTAAAACAAAAACTAATGTTTTCCAATTCTATTACGATCGCATACTACTTCATCGAATTTTTATAATTTTAAATGAAATTCAAAAAACAAGAGACTTCCTGATAAAATTATGAAAATAAAAAGAGTTTTCTTAAGTTTAAAAAATTAAGAATTGGAGAAAATTGATAAACCTGGGAAACATTTTGATACTTATGTACTATGAGGACTATCTAAATATGTGATAACTGGTGACTAAAAAAATAATATGACTATCTAAAAAAACCTAGGTGCTAACATAGATTACAGAGGGCAGTAAAATAAAGAATATTATGCAAATATTATTTAAATCATGCTAGTCTCACCTATGAAAAATTTTATCACAAGATATCCCTAAGGTAGTGGTCATAGTACCTAAGTACCAATATTTGAAATGTAATCATTTTTGTAATTATATCCAGAGGGAAAATTTTTTAACCCTATCAAAAACAAAAAATCAAATTAATACTAAAATACATAAACAGAATAATACCTTTTCAACATCTTCTTCATTAACTTCCAGGATATCTTGAGAAAACTCAGTTTTTATGCTCAGTTTTCCTTCTACTGCTGGTGCACTTGATTTGACTAGATGAGCAGCAGAGAAACCACCCTTGTGGACAACCCATACCATGTCTTTTGATAACCAGGACTTTTCTATATTCATTTCTTCTTCAGATTTTGCCTACATAAAATATATATACAGTTATATATTACATGCTGAGAGCTTTGTTAAAAATATATACTAAAGTACTTTTAGTAGCAATTATATTTGATTCAGCATTTGTCAACTGATAAAAAATAATTTTAAATTACTTTTCCATTTTTTTAATAGCCTTTTAAGTGTGATATTATATACATTGTGATGGAAAAATTAAGTAAATTATATTAGTAACATTTTCATATTATAAAGGATTTAGTAAATTTCTTTTTAAATGATAATTGAAATTTTTAACTAATAACAATGGTAATTTAAGAAGATATTAAATTAAATAAGACGTGCGTAGATTAAAGCGCATAAGAGAATAACTAATGTTTAAATACTTAACTTTGAATTAACATTGTTTAAGCAGCTGCAGATGAAGTCTGCAAAATGTCACTAACTAGAAATTAATTAATTTTGTCACCTAAATAGATATTTTTTCTCATCTCATCTTTCTCTGAATGGATCTCTTTATAAATGGATATTTTTATCTTTCACAAAATTTAAATAATAAGTAAAGCAAAATAACTTCAAATATCACTTTTTTCATCCTACACCTGTCTTCAACATCACCATTGGCTGACAAGCAGCCCAATAAAGTGATGATGAAGCACAAAAAGCATTAAAATTAGTGTCTTCCAAAAAAATTTAAAATAATAGTGCAATGCCTGAAGTAGTTCACCATCTGTATTTCATTGGTAGCACAGAGCAACAAGCTAAATCCTTGACTACAATAAGATGTAAATGTTTCTGCAAATAGTTATGTCTATTGTTCTATTATTTTTGTGGAGCAAGAAACTCCATCTCTAATTCACAGCTGCATAACTATACAAGAAAGCCCTATTAATTTTTTAATTTAGTGTAAATGATTATTTTGATGTTACACAGAAGTAGATGAGAGTCAAGTTGTGGTGAGAGAAATCTTACTTTAGCAAGCCTAACAGCTTGTTCATTTCTAAACATGTCAAAATGGCTAAGAATTCAATGGAGGGGAATGATTTTTCTAGACTTTTTAAACTTTATTCTATAGGAATGAACTAGTATGTTTTCATTATACCTTGAATTTGTAAATGACAAAATAGTAGCTTAAAAATCAATAAGAAACATAATATTGTGTTCAGAACAACTTTCCAATTTATCGATCACAAATGATATTGCTGTTATTTCACCATCAAAATTGTCACAGAACTTAGAAAACAAGTTTAAGTTAACTTAGTTTGCTTGCCACTCTACGATCATTTTTTGAACATGAGGTCTAATTTACTTCTTGACAGGATAACTAATCTTGAACGTACTTGAATAGGCTCCAATACCAGTGCTTTTAATAGCATCTTCTGTTGAATCTGTTCTGTTACACATGAAGCCATTTGTCAAAAAAATATCTGTAATGCTATTTCACTATAATGCAGTACAAAAAATATACTGAAGTATAACAATTAAAATAATGGGATATCCATAATAAAGGAACCCAACAAAGAAGTATTTACCATGCGCCCACAAAATTCAAAAATACAAAAAATGTATTTTGAATTTACTTTAATGTTCAATTTGTTCAACAAGTTTTGAATTCTACAGCATTGTTTGACACGACTTAAAGTACATAATGAATATTAAAAAGAAAAATTATTTGCCTCCATGTTTTAAAGTATGTTTTTGCATTACCTCAATGCAAAATAACACTCAACTTGTCTGTACTTGAATAAATGATTATTTACTCAAGTGCAAGCAATGTTTAACTAATTCAATCAAATCATTGCTTTTTGGGAATTTGATATTTTAATTAATTTTAGTCTAAATATGCTTAAAACCACTGAACTTTAAAACATATATCATATAATAGAACATCATAACAAAAACTTCTAAATTGAACAAAAAAATAGACTGTTTTAAAAATTTTAAGTAGTTATTGTAATTATAAATTAAAGATCCTTACCATTCCTTGAAACTTGTAATTATTTCTCACAGATGAAGAAGTTGGAATTGAATTACTATCAGAAGTCTCCAATTGTTGATTATCACAGTCAGATTTTCTAGTCAACTCTCTCAATTCAGGAACAGTCTGTATTGTTAAAGTAATAGTATTATCATCAAATGACTTAATAATTTCAATAACTTCTTCTTTTGTCTTATTTTCAACAGATATATTATTCACCTTCAATAATCTGTCACCAGGCCATAATGAAATACTAGTGTTCTTTTTAGAATCGCTTGGCTCGGAAAAAATTGCTGTATCTTTATCAGTTTTAATTGTTCTAACAGGAGAAGGTAAACATGTAATAGGTGGTAATCTCAAACTTGAAGCATAAGATTTCCATCTAATACCATATCCACCTTGTTCACCAGGTGGCACTTGGGAAGGAGGTGCAGATGGCACACTAGGTTTCGATGAATTTGCAACAGGCAAAATTGTTGTATCACTTGGATGATTCATTTGATCCATAAATGCAAGCATTTCATTCGTTAGATTAACTGGGCCTAAATGCAAAGAAGCCATAGAATAAGTGCTTCCTTGAGGAGATGGAGTCGTTTCAGTATTATTATTTGATTGAGTAGGTTTAACAAGTAAAGTAGGCTTTTTTGGTATTGGAGGAGGTTTTCTAGAAGGACTGCTTGATTTATTTGGATCCATTGAAATACTGCTTGCAGATGGACTGGAATCATGTGGTGAGCTAAGACTATAGTCACTGCTGTTACTTTGTTTATCTGATACATCTCCTTGATCTTTAGAATAGCCTCGAGAACTTGTAAAGCTTCTTCTAACTTCATCTAAGCGTTTTAACTCATCAGGTGTCAAGCTTTCTTTTTCTAATGTTGATTTCCGGTCTTTACGTTCCTTTTTATCTTTCTTTTTCTTATCTTCTTTCTCCTTTTCTTTATCTTTATCTTTTTTCCACCGAAACATTGTGACTGTCCTATATTATAAAATATACATTAAAAAATATTACTATGAATATTGAAAAAACATTTTCTTTATGTATAATATAAATAATTTTAAAAAAAGTCCAAGACTTAAATAATAAGCCCTTGTTTTGATGTAATGTAATCAAACCAAATATAAATCGATTATTTTGGAACTCATTACTAATTTCAATTTAAAAAAATATTTCATGAGTAAATATTGTTTATAGTTGCTGCATATTTAACATTAACTTTTATAATTCAAGCACTAATTCTATTTGCCACATTTCTTCAACATGTTATTTGATTTTTATAAGTACTTTTTCTGAAAAGCTATATTTTCATATTTGTTTAAATTCATAAATCTTTTCAAGATGCTTCACCACTGAGAATGTTATTTTTCATGCATTATATTGTAAGAAACCATTTTCACATAAAAAAGTTTTATGTGAGACATAAAAACTAAATCTTTAGTGAAAAATATTCAATAAATGCTCTTGTTTTTTTTTTTTTTTCATAAATTTTATTTAGAATTCAAAAGAAAAAACTGTCTCCCATTAGGTTCTTAACCACTTCTACATTGACAAATATATGAATGAAATTATTTTTTATACGAGTTGTGAGTTTTCTCAGGTAAATATGAAACAATTTAAATTGGTCTGATGCAATTTTATAATTCCAAATAGCTGATAATTTGACATAATTTATTAAAGTAATGCACAATTCAAAAAACAAATTTGTTTTTCTTTGTGCCTGACAGTGAAATATATCAGAGCCCTAACAAGTAAACTTTTAAAATCTTTATAAAAATTAAGTATAAAGAATGTAACTATGCACAATTAAAAGGTTCTCATACAAAAAAAAGTATCTCCTAAGTGTACTTATATCTATTAACACACAAAAATTGCATGAGAGAATTTCGAAACTCTAGTTTTTATAAAAACATTTTATGTAACAGAGCAATAACTCTACCATCCATAATAAGAATAAATCTTTCTAGAATGTTTTTAGAAAGAACTAATTCTTTTTTCATAAAAAATCTAAATAAAAGTCTATTACAGGCAAATTCTGAAAAATGATACTAGATTTTATAAAATCCTCTTTATCATTCTAAAGGGGAGGGACTGAGTGTCATATTTCATACTTAATTTGATGTTAAAGTTTTGATTACAGCACTCAAAAGCTTTTTTTTTTTTTTTTTTAATGGATTTAGCTGTTTTTAGTCAGTTTTGAACTGATTACACTTACTTGCTAATAGTGTGTGTATTTTTATTACTCTTAGAAGCAGAATTTAGACAATGTATTTTGTTTAACTAGCATTGACAATGAGAGGAGTAATAAATATCACCTGCTTTTTCTTCATATTTTTCAATTAATCATTTATAGTGGGGACAAAATATATTTTTCAGATATTTTAGCTATTCATATGTGATTAATTAATTTATAAAATTGCTTTGAATTTTTTTATTTTTACCATAATGGTATATTATCAATTATCAAACGGAATAACTAGGTGAAGTATGAAATTTTTCTGTTATATACTTTAACTGTCTAGTCTAGTTATTTCATGAAGGACCTAATTATTACATAAAATAATCAAATAACACATTTTTGATAGTAAGATGCTAAAAATTGATGTTAATTTTTGCTGTTAAAGTGAATACACACGTTAACAGCAAAAATTTTATATTCAAATTAAAATACTTTTTAAAAATGTCATAGTTTATAGTATTCATGCTTTTTGTTTTTTTAACTTGAATACGGTCAACTATACACACACATTAACAATTCTCAAAATATGCAAGTTCAAAAAATAAAAAGATTGAATACTATGACATTGAAATTAAATTAAAATATTTTTTAAAACAAACATAAAAATTTTTATAGCAAAGGAAAATTTAACAACATACATCTTTAAAGATTAACTGTTGAACATATTTGAAGATAAAATTAAATGTCTCTAAAAATTATATAAATAACCAAGGACTTATGGAAAACAATTATAGTATTTAAATGATGTACAATGCAACAGTAAAATTATTTTCCATAAGATAAATTTATCAACGTTCATTGAAAGTAAATGAACACAGGGGCATAATAGCCCTGTAGGCCCAAGGCCTACAATGCCCATCTGTTTTTGAGAACAAGGACCCTAGGATGCAAAGCCCATGCCATGGTTTGGTACTTCAAGTAGCTATTAGAATATTATAATTGTAACATTTACTTAAGAAATTTTTAATCTCTTTAACATATAGATAGAAAACTCTCATTTCTTTAATGTTACATTTGGCAGTGAATGGCAGACATCTCCCATTCTTCGAAAATGGTCAAAGAATATTAAAAGGTATTTGAGCTCCGGTTAAAAAAAATTTTTCCAAGAGAACTTTTCATATATAGTGGACAATATTTTCATAAATAAAGGACAGTAGTATTCCCATAAATATTGCACGGGTTACCAAGCACTCACAAAAATGCACATGGATGCCAAAAGTTGATTCACAAATTCACCACCCATTATTCAAATTAGAACATATTTTGACATTGTATAGTGAACAACCTAACAGTTAGAAACAATTGTGTGGTTTTCTTTAAACATACCTTCTGTAATTTGTTGATTTCGAAGACTTTATAGATTGTGGGACACACCTAAAAAACACGAAAGAAGAAACATAGGAAGTTCCAAAACAATAAACCAAATTGATATACATGTAGAAGGCAACAGTGTAATATACATCTTATTAATTAACAATGGCAAGTATCAAGCTCAGGGTCTTCAACTACAAAGAATATGGTCCAACACATGAGGAACAAACATATTATACCAATTAACACTTGCTAATCAAGTATCATAACATTGTTTCATAATTATACTTACACCTTTGAAATCAGAAATTTCATTTAAACTAGTGATTTGTTTTTCCAAAGAGTAAAATTAGAATATTTCCTAATAATTTTTGCATTATATCATAATAATTTTTGCTTTATTTTTTATAGTCAAGGCTTTATAAAAGCAATAAAATACCATAATGATATTAATGCATAACTTTATGACCAGAGGCTAAAAATTCTACAATATTTTCTTTTTAAAGTCTAACCAATTTATGGTAATGCAAGGTATTATATCTATCCAGATATATATATATATATATATATATATATAGGGAGGGAGAGAGAAGAGGAGAAGAGATAATACCTTGCATTATCATAAATTGTTCAGAACAATTTACAACCAATCCCTAAAATCAATTTCTATGCAATTTAAACATAGAATTGGTAAAAAAAAAAAAATTAAAAGTATCTCTCACCAAAGTTATATAAATAAAAGAACAGGAACTGTTGAATATTCTCACTCTACAAATTATTTGACTTCATCTTTTTGGTTGATCTTTTAGCATATCCTAAAAATCATATAAATACAATTTATATTAATATCCAAATATTATTTACATAGTATAATTAAATGTTAATTTAAAATAATAAATAATTTTTTAATTAACAGATTAATTTTTAAATTTTGATATCAATAATAGATAAAAAAAAATTTTTTATATATCAAGATACAAAAAATTTTTAAAATGTTATAGTAAGTCATTAGAACAAAACTTGATTATTTATTGAAGATTCAATTACCTATTAGTAAATTATAAAAAATAACTAAATTAAATGAGCATACAGATTTGAATAGATTTAGTAAGCTATTAATCACTAAAAAATCTATTCATTTATGATTACATTAACTGAACCAGTAAATTTTACCTGTTATTCAATAATCTTTGCTTATTAGTAATCTCATTAAATTCTACATTTTTCTATCATTTTACTCAATTTTTTTTTCAATTGTACATTCTGAACAATTTTAGAAATACTAATATACATGAAAAATGTTTTTAACATATTTTTATTTAGTGACTCAATTCTAAATTTTAAATGCATTTATTATTGTATAATTTTATACAATCACAAATGCATTAATATCAATATATCTAAACAAAAGAATTTCTCACATAATTCAATGATAAATTTTCAAGTATATAATTAATACTTTAATCAAATAATATAAAAGATTTTCTGCATTAAAGCTTCTCAAATAGCTTTGAATTTATTCATCTTACTTTCTGTTTCATAATAACCTGATAAAACTTTTTCACTTAAAATTTTTCCTCACTAGGAATTTTTAACTTTTCTAGTACTACAATTGATGTCACCTTTATACGGTGGGGCACCTAGATGTGTCATTGTGATGCCAAAAATGGATGTGTCTTCACAATTTAAAAGTAGGGATCAAGCAGAGCCCCAAATTTTCTTATCACTCTCAGACGAATTATTTTGATTGGAGAACATTGCAATCATGAGTTATTTTATATGATCAGTCACCATCAGTGAACAAGAGAGATTTTCACTTGGGTCAATATAAAACTCACTACTTATTGGTTGTTAAAATGACATTTTTCTCAACCAAGTTACTAATGCATTTTCCACTTAATTCAAATTAGTGTTTCTACAGATTCTAAAGAGCTAACTCCAGAAATTTCAATTTTTTGGAGTTATATTTCATTTTACATAACATTAATATAATTATAAAACATGTCTCCAAAATTTTTTTAAAAAAAGTACTTTTTTTTCTGTTTATGTTTAAATGTTTATTTTATAAACTACTCAATTATGATGTAATTAAATATTCCAGATTTTAATTACACATTTATTGAATGCACTCATATATTTTAATACAATACAATTTTTAATGTTTTACTTTGTAACTACGGTTAATTTATCACTTTTTTCAGTTTCGCCACAATATTTTACAGTTTACTTTTAAGTTCATTCAAATAATCATAATGTTTTTTTTTCATTGTCATTTATTTTAAAAACGAATTTCTTCAAGTTTTTCCCTATTATACACTTCTTTTTAATATATACATCTTTGATCAACAGTAGAATTAAGAATTTTGCTAACGATAATATTGGATACTATTATAATATTAATTTGATATCAATTACATAGTTAGCTAATAATTTTTTAAATTTTCTACCATCAAATTACTTTTCTCAGAGTACCAGCATTGAACAAAAGTTTGATTATAAGGAAATAATACTACAGCAAGTTAAATATTTTTCATAAATGACAATTCTATTTACTAAGAGTTATAAATTAAAAAATATATACATCTTCTGTAGATTCAAAATCACACAGATAGTTCTAACAGTTTAAACTTTACTTTGAAGCTGCAAAACCATTTTAAAATAGTGTCACATTCTAATATATTAGTTTAAAATGCATAAGAGAAAGACAAAAGATACTTCTAAATTTTTTGACTCGCTGTTTATCACAGTTAAAGAACCTGAACACAAGACATATTATATCATAGAATATTGAAATGGTTATTTTTACAGAAACTTTTGTTAGCAATGTTTAAAGAAATTACCATGATTTAAATAAATTAGCTTTCATAATTGGCACCACTTAATATTTTGAAATCTTTTTTCTCTCAGACCACTGTACAAAATGCATTTACAGAAGAAACTTTTTAGGAATAAAACAATTTTATTACATTTTGTTGGAAATAAGTTACTGTAAATACAAAACAAAAAGAAACTTTATATAAAATTAAGACGATTATCCATGCCAAGCAAAAAATATAGGTTTTTATTTTAGGCAATAAACTAATGCATAAAATAAAAAAAAAACATTGAAAAAAAGGCTGTGCTGAATGTAGTGTACAGCTACAAGAACAAATATGGAAACCTTTAACCTTAAACAGAAACTCTTACACTGAAAAGTTTGCTAAGTTCCGTAAATATTTACGAACTACACAAAGCTTTAAATGTCTCTATTTTGAACATAGGTAGAGGACTGTAAGGGAAGAGGAATATGCAGAATATGGGGTGGAACCACATGAACTGAAATTTTGACAAACCATTAAGGTACAATAATTGTGCTAAGGACAACTCAAAGTTCAGAACAAAATATACCAAACATGAGGCTAAAAGTAAAACTAAGTTTGTGCAGGAAAGAAATTTATAACCTAAATCATATAAAAAAATCATAGACAAGCAAAAAAACATTTAAACGCTCTCATTTAAATCTTAAACAGTAATACAAAAAAAATATATGCATATGTAGGATATTAAGAACTTCAATGCTGACTTTTTTTCTTTAAATGATGCTTTAACCTTTAAAGTTGCTGGCTTTACAACTGTGTATGTCATTATTTCAGACCAAGAATCTAAACTGTCAATCATTGCCAAATAATGTATCTAAATTAGCCTAATCAGTAGTAAGAACAAAATCATTATCATCATGTTTAAAAAACAATGATGTCTTCTTCATTTTTCTCTACCTACAGCCTTCCTCTCAGAAGGCTCCAGGATATTCTGGAAGCTTTCTTTATTAAAAATAACAATGACAAATCTTGGGGAAACTCAATGCTGAATCCTTGGCTTGAGATCCTAGAAAAATTGAATTTAGAGGTAAAATTGTCTAGTATTTTACTTCCAAAAATAATTTTGTTATTGAAAATGCAATGTTCATTGCAATCCAACTATCTCTAGCATAACTAGCAACACAGTTGAATAGATTTACTTCTAATCAAAATTCTGGAAAAAGTAATGAACTGAAAAATTAACAATTCAGAGCTTACAAAATGTATTAATTAGCACTGTGCTTCAAAAGCACTGTTACAGGAAAAAAATTATGATGATTTTATATGATTATACAAAGTAGAATTTGAAACACTAACTTTTTGATTCTAATGATTTATATGCAAAATAATTAATCAAAAATAATATCACATATTCTTTAAAAAATAATAATCGTAATCATAATCTTTTTTACTTTTACAATACTTTAAACAATTTTGTTGAGAGAAAAATATTTTTCTTCATAAATGTTAAAATTTAACATGTATTAAAATTTTTTAGAGAATTTTCATTTTTCATTAAACATACAAGCAAACTTATAGATTATGATTTGATTAATTTTTCTAACTTCGAAATATCAAACATAGAATAAAAAATATATTCTAAATTCTCCAGATAACTTACCATAAATAATTATTTTAAAATCTAAAGTTAACCCTTACATAATTATTCTCAGTTTAAAAAAAAGTTTACCAAATTATTGGTTATATTGACTTCATGTGCTTCAAAAGCAATAACTGGATAATATCTAATAGTGAAAAGTTTTTAATGAAATTAATAGTTGAAATATTTGGAATTATCTTATGTGCTGCTAGCCATTCTACTTTTCAAAAAACAGCACTTTTATTATTTAAAAAAACAAATACATAAGTCTGAAACATATTCATATCACATTCATACGATATGAACATACTTAGTTTCATATATGAGGATTTTTAAGCAATGGTAAACTTCCATTTACAAATTTTTTTTAATGTTCTTCACACAAGGGGCATTATTATAATTAAGTTAAATGCAAAAATTGTGGAACAATATGAAAATATGTAAATATTCATTGCATTATTGACATAAGATAAGAGGATTAACTTTTGACATAATTAATTTAGAAATAGAAATATTCTAAGAAAGAGGGTAATTATTACAAAACTATTTCATCAAACATTACAGTCATCATGAATAGATAGAATAAATAGGAATTATTCTAGAGTATTTTGCAAGATATAGTGTGCAAATATATTTGAAATAACTTCCATATCACAGGACAAAAACAATTTTCTTTAAAAATTTCTACATTTACATACTTAGCATATCAGGAAGAGAAATACTAAAAATCAACAGATTAATTATTTAACTTTGAATGTTCTGGTTAATTGGTTATGTTGAAGGATTGTCAGAAAAATAAGTGTCTTCAGTCAGTTCTAACATGACTGACACTTACATGTCAGTGAACTTATTTATATGTGACTGACACTTATACATACAGTATGAACTGACACTTATATGTCAGTTCTTACTGACAAATAAGTGTTTAAAACATTTTTGTTCTTTAAAAGTTTCTATGCAGTTAATAACAGATGATTTAATCAAGAAAGTTTCTGTGATTTTGATATAATGAAAATAAAATCAAAATTGATTTATTAGGCATACATGCTTAAGCACTGTGTATGTTTTTCTGCACTATTATTGTCCAAAATATACAAAATGAAAATAAGATATAATTAATTTATTATGATGTTAATATATATACATTTACAAATAATATCTAAATTTAGAAAAGCTTATTAAAAACTGTTGAATACTTAAATAAATTTTAAATATATTTCATTTTTTGGAAAGAATATCCAGTAAATATTGAAATTATTTCTGTTCAAATATGCACCTTTAAAATAGCATCCACAGTGAACATGAGGAAAACAATAAATCAGTTAATAAAATATTTTAACTTATTAGTAAATCAAAACAAAATACAAAATTTTGAAAATATTTAAAAAAAATTATTTAAGAAAATAATTATATTAAAATATAAATTTATAATTAAGTATACAAAATCTTATATATTATATTAAACGTAAAATATGGTTCTGTGGATATTTTTGAAAAAAATTTTAAAAGATCTGCAAAAAAAATTCATTAATTTGTATAAAAATTATTAAATGCAAACATAGTTTTAATTAAAGCAAATTGTTTCACCAAAAAAATTTTATCGTTTACTATTAATGAATATTAAGCAGTTCATTCAGTTTGAAGAATACACAGGTAACAGATGGAAAATCATAACATAATAAAATATTTTTAAAAAAATAATAATTTTTTACAAAAGTGAATTTTTGAAGGCATAAAAGAAAAGGAGGCAATATGAAGTAACATTTCAATCTTAACGAAATGCACTTTATTGAAAAGAAAATATTATATCATTATTTGTAGAAAAAATTTCTATCAAAGTATTTATCTACAAAAAAAAAATTCCTTTAAAGTATTCTGGACTTTGACATATGTTCCCAAGAACAATAAAAAATGCATATTTAAATTTATCTAGTGCATAAAAATTCTTACAACTTTTTCATTTATTTAAGGAAATATGCAGTAAATTAAAAGACAAAAAATATCATTCAATAGGAAAGAATAAGATGTCTACAAAATGTTTATTGAAATGATTTTGGTAGTATTCAGTTTTTTGTCTCAAGAATTTTCACTTGTATCTTAAATGCTATGTTCAAATATCAACTCAAGATCATTTTTTTTTTCAAATTAAAATCAATTTTTTTTATGATTAATTATTTTTCTCATTAAATTACAAACATTTAGTATTAAAAAAATATTTTTTCCGGAAATATATACCTATATAATCCACCTAAAAAAGAGGAATAAATTATTGTTGAAACCTTAATGCATCAAGAGTATTTGAAATTATAGAACTTACCTATTTTCCTTTATAATCATATGATTCTAAACTACTGACATTTAGGTGAATAATTTATTGCACATATTACTGTTTTGGTTTGTCATTTTATAACATAAGATTAATTCAACTAGGAACTAAAGTTTAAAGTGGATTATCATAAAGCATATTTAATAGAAAAGGCAAAGAACTGCTCAAATAAAAGTAAATTTTATTTTTTGTTGAAAATATAATCTCCTATTACTTAGCTGTACAAATTTTTTTCTTAAATATGGAAGTAAAGAAAAAATCCTATGTTTATAAGAAAATGTGTAAGATTATCCAAATTATTTATAAATATTAAAATCCTAAGCAATTTACAATTAGACAGGTAAAACTTAAGTATATTACTCCTGAATTCATTTCATATAAATTTACAATAAAAGTTGTAAAAACTTAATCATGAAATTTGACAATTACTATTAAGAATAAGTTTATTAATAACAATAATATTTAAACTTCATAAACATAATAGAAGTATGAAATTGGCATAAGAAAGATGCCAAACAAGAATTCTCTATAAAAATCACATTTTTCCATCATTTATCAAATACAACTTTATCAGATAAGTTACATGAAAACAAATGAATTTAATAGAAAAATTAAGAATACCGAAAATTAAATGCATACATATTTTGAAATACTTAATTTTCAATTATTTTACTTAATTGTATGTGAGTAATCATTGAGTGTGGAAAAGGCAATAGATATCTTTAATATAAAAGCAATAAAATCTTTTAATATTGATATAATATGATTCCTTTCAAGTTATTTTACTCTGTTAAACCAACTTACACAGGAATAATTAATAATCGTTCTACATGAAGTTGCACACATGTGCATTAGATAAATGTAAATGAATGACATTTGTTCTGCTTTCAAATTTTGTTATATATATATATTTCATTGTCATACAAATATTATTTCCTTACATCTTAAATTTATATTATTAAAAAAAATAATATATCCATGTTTGCAAATTCTTTTCTTGTGATAGCATATATTCAAGTTAATAGAAACATTCTCCAAAGAAGAACCTCTCATTGAACCTTCATCTCAATATATATTAAATATATGAAGATTGTAGAAAAATTATTCATGTTTACTGTAACTCAATAAGTGAAGATTTATAAAATAAATGAAATATATTTAACTAATCTAAAGCCTATTCAGTTTAACTGTATGTTTAATATATAATTTTTATCAAAAGTTAATAATTCTTAAATTACTGTCTTATAGGTGTGGTATAAGGTGTACAAAAGTAACTGAAGTTAAAGTTGTAAATAGGTTTTAAGTTTAATTCAAAGAATTAACTGAACACAAAATGATTTTTAATATAATATTTAAAACAGATTTAAAAGAATCTTTCAAAGCTGAGAAATTTTAAGATTTGTCAATTATTCTTAATATTTTTTATTTAAGTGTAACAAAACAGATTTATTGCGAAAACAGTACATGAAAAATAAGCGATAACACTACATAAAAATAACAGTTTTCCTTTTACAAACATCTATTCATTTTTATTTGTAATAAGATGCTATATAAATTTTATGTCAAATAACATGTTGACAAATCATGATTTCCAGTTTCAAACTCGCCGCACAACTTGACGCTTCGGCAGAAAAAAATAACAATCGTCAGGAGTTATAAAACTTCGATTTATGGCAATAATATAACAAATCTGAAACCTTAAAATTGTCTGAATGTTTACCTTTCAATATTGGTATCAATAGTATCAATATTAAAAATTATTACCGGATGATGATACCCGAACGTCACATCCGTCACACCTGTATGTCATCAAAAATATTTGGTTGATTTTGACTTCACTTAACATCAAGATAAATGAATTTCGAAACAACATAAAAGGATTTCTGCTTAAATAATTGATATGATAATCATAATGCAACTTCAAGGAGAAATAAATTGATAAATCAGAACTGAAAGAAAAAGCTTTTTAGAATCTTGAATATTTCAATATCAAATGTTTAAAATAAATATTTCAAAAATTCATTCAAAAATGATTAAATTAAAATATAAATATTTCTCAATATTTTTAGTAACACTATTTATAAAATGATAATTATGAAATAATTTATATTTTATCAACTTATTTGGATTGAATTAAATATTTGAAAAAATATAAAAGTTTAATTTGAATTGAAATTTTTTGTCACTCGATGGATTTCATTATAATATCTGGCAACAACATTTTATGAATTGCGGCCATTTTCTACAGTGGTGGGTGTTGCGTGACTGACGTTTTAGGAAATACTTTCTAGTTAAATATTAATCTCATTTTTTCACACCCCTTGCTGTTGAACGCGTGAAGCTTCCTGGAAATTTTCTAATCCTTAATACAAAATTCACGTATAGCTAGTGCTTGCCGTCTTGTTTAAGTTATGGCCGACCGGGAAGATAATGTCTACAAAGCCAAGCTTGCCGAGCAGGCGGAGCGGTATGATGGTATGGACAAAATTTAATTAATTTGAAGCAGTTATTTGTTTAATTAATTTGTAACATCTTTGTTTTATTTCATAATGTCTTTAACTAATGATGTTTCAGTGCCACTTGCTTACATTTCCCATGCAGCATGGCGATCAGATTGTGAAATCAACCCTAAATTTCAGTGCATGTTATTTGTCACATTACTTTTGAATTTATTTATTTTACAATATTTTTTATACGACTGTTAACTTATTTCTACTCAAATTGCTTATCAAAATTTAATCTTATTTTGACTAATCCTATTTATCGAGCTAATTAGGTACTCGTATGCCACTACCAAATGTCAATTTTAAACTGACACTTTTCATCATTCAAACTTAGTTTGAATTGCTTATATTTAAACTAGCATTCATTTGGTTTCATTATGTCCCAATTAAATAAAATGCCATTCATTTGACATCCGTCATAAAATTATTAAATAACACATTACATAAATTTAATTGCATCAGTTTAGCACTTTAACTGCAATTTGTGTCATAATTACATTGTTACTATTACAGAATTACATATTCAGGCAACTTTTCTATTTTCATTGGTTATGATATAATTCCAAGATTGCAATCTAATATTTTAGTGAAGGGTCAAAAAAATTTTTATTTAGAATGTATTATTATTTACTGTATATAAAATTTTACCATCAAATTAAGTGCATACTAAATTCTTGATGATTTTACTCTTAAAAGCCATTGTTTTTTAAATTTAAAAGATAGTGCTTATTATAATACCAGGTAAAAAGGAGAAAAGCAATTTAAATAAAAATTGCTGAACATTTTATATTTAGATAAATCAAAATTGCTCCTTGCTTTAAACAATTGTAATAAAATTTAAATACTTAATCTTAAAACCACAATATTTCAAAAATTTGTAAAGCTATATCTAAAATTCTCATTAGTTTAATATAGATGGAAAACAGTTTTAATATTTGAAAAATTTTGGCAACTGCTATTAACTTTTGTTTATAAGATCTTTCTGTAATATACATACATGCAAGAATTTAAAAAAAGAGTTATTCTGCGTTTTAAATCTTGGGCCATTTTAAAGTTGCTCAGGATATATTTTATTAAATATTCTACATGAACTTTTTTGAAGTATTTGTAATATTTAAGTGTATGTAGAAAAATATAACTTTCTTAACTATCATTATCTAGTTCATTGTGTTAATTTCTTTTCCTAGAGTTGAAAATTGCTTTTCTGAAATCTAGATAGATGCGTGAAGTGTCAATTTATTATATGTGATATTGTTAATTTTGTTTTTTACATAACTATATTCTAATCTATTCTAAGTGTAAAGGTGAATATTTATAAATCATTTGCGTTTTAATAAAACAATAGTTTTGTGATAAAATTTATACTAGATTATAATCAATCCATGACTAGATAAGTTATTTGTATGAATAATTTAAGGTATTACCTAAATTAATTTAAACAATCCTTGCTGAAATTCATTATCAGAGTAATAAAAAGTAATGGTTTCCTTTTTTATAATTAATAAGAAATATTTAGCTTCGGGTCTCTTAAAAAGATCAGAATCTGAAATGTTATTTCATGAAAGATGTTAAAAGAAAAATTTACTGTCGTGTTTAAAAAAACACTGTACTAATGGCAAAACATGAAAGCTTATATATTTATTAAATGATGTAAATTTCCTGTCATTCACTGGTTAAATTTTTTGAAAGATCTATTTTTTTACATCATTGTAAATTTTTTATCTTTTTAATTTTTTGTAAAAATTAAATTCTATTTCACTTTTATAATTAAATCCTTGTATGTTAAATTTATCAACATTTCAGAGTGTTTTTTTTTTTTTTTTTTTACATAAAACTTATGGTTTTATTAATTAAAAGTAATTTGAGTTTGATAGTTTCATTTATGCATTTATTATTTTCCTGTTGTGTGTATGTTCGTAAAAATTATTATGCTGTTTTTATGAAATAATTTCAAAATTTTTATTTTTAAAAGAAACTGAGATTAAAAAAAAATTTTTTACGTAAATAAAATATTTAAATATTTTGTCTGTTCAAGACTAAAAGAAAGAGAGGATAATTTAATTTTAAAAATCTCACAATCTTTAATGCTGTTATTCATTTCTTCCAATTTTTATTATTTGAAATTAATTTTTCATTAATTTGAATTTAATATATTGCAAACTAATGAAATGTAATTTTACTGTGTTTAATGTTTTAAAAGGATAATGTGTTGCAGAAGAAATTTGTGATTGTAAATATTAATAAGATTCCTTGCTCTTAAAAAGAAACTTCTTATGGCTTACATATGTCAAGAACTATTAAAACATTTAAATATTTAATAAAAATTTTGTTTAAGAGCTAAATAAAGCTTCTATAAGATAGAGTTGTCCTTAAAAAGAACGATATTTTATTTTCCTTGCTCTTATTTTTTTATGTTCTGATTCAAATTGCTTTTTTAGGAGAAATTAGCTGACTATTTTGTTATAATAAACTAATTGTTAAATCACTATTAATCTTATTATAGTAACAATTACATATTCTTCATGGTTTGATTATTCTTTAAATTCTTATAATTTAAAATCCAGTTGACAGTTGATAGGCTTTTAGTTAAATTGTTTATGTATTTGGTTTCCAATATAGTTTTTCTTAGCTGGCAAATGAATGGTAGTGTCTTCTCATAAGTTCATGGGTTTGGAATCTTTTTAAATCTACAAATTAACCAAACCATTTACTTTGTTTAGATACATGTTCTAAAATATAGAAGAACTTTACTTGTATAATTTAAAATTATTATGCAGTAGACTGTTGGATAAATTTGTTAAATACTTCATTTTATTTATGAAATAACAAATTTTTAAATATCATGTACTTTTAAACTTAAAATACTTATAGATTAATGTACATCTTGATTGCTACTATGTATTTTGAAGAGGTCTAAATACAAAATATTTTTCTCTAGAAATGGTGGAAGCTATGAAAAAAGTTGCATCTTTGGATCTTGAACTTACTGTGGAAGAACGCAATTTACTTTCAGTTGCGTACAAAAATGTCATTGGAGCACGTAGAGCTTCATGGAGAATTATTAGTAGCATAGAGCAAAAGGAGGAAAATAAGGGTGAAAATACTAGGTTGGAAATGATCAAGACTTATCGTGTGCAGGTAATATAAATACTTAGATATATAACACATATAACTTCTATATTTTAAAACTGATAATTTTGCTGGCATATTTTAAAGTAAGTGTGAGTATTACAGTCCCCCTTTCTACATTAGAAAAGGTTTTGTTATGGATGAAAAGTCTTTATTAGAGACTAATATATAATCGTTATTAAAAATGTTGATTTAAAGCCTTGTCATATTTCTTAATTAAAATTAAAATCTTATTAGGAACTGCATTAAATATTTTAAAAAAAGACAATCAATACATCATTAAATATTTTTGAATCGGTAACATTTTTATTTTCTTTCAGAACTGAAATTCTTATGGAAAAATTTTAGAGTATATTTTTGCTCAGAAAGGAAGTTTACTGGAATTGTGATTTGGTTTACATATATAGGAATTTTAAACAATTTTACAGTATAAGTATTTCAGTATGTTGTAATCTATCAGTTTTGGAGTTTTAAGTTAAAAATGTTTATTTAAAATGAGTATTTTTAATATAGCTTTTTTATTTCAGAATATTCAAAACTTAAAAAGCTAGGTAAAAATATTAGGCAATAAAATTTGTTGCAAATAAGATCTTCAGATATTTTGATATTTGAAGTCTTATTTGTAACAAATTTTATTGCCTAATTATATACATAGAAACAATATAATATTGTTTGTTATAATGGAATATTTAAAAACAGTTTTATACCCTTAAATTATTTCCATACTTGTAATTCTTACTCTTTATAAATTTTGCGTGTCTAATCATTTCAATAAATTTGATTAAAATATGTGAATATTTTGTAAAATATTTTTTTAAAATTCCTTAAAACTTCTAGTATTTTCTGGAATAAAAATTAACACCTGCAAAAAAAAATTTTTTTTTTTTTTAGCATTTTGTTTTTAAAATTATCAGATACATAGATTTTTTGTTTAATTTAGATGTTAGTTTTTGTCCCCATTAAAGAATATAGTTATAAACAAAGGATTATAAAAAAAATTTTCTCTTTGGTTCTAAATATGCTGAACATTTCATTTATTAAGATTATGAACTCCAAATCACCCAAAAAAAAGATTATTACAGTTTAGATTAGAACAGTTATTCATAGTTTGATTTGCATTAATCAGAACTAAAGAATTTTTTTATTACAAAATCAACTAAAATTCTTTAAAATGCAGCTATATTTGCAAATGTAGGGGGAGTGCAAGCATTTCTTTGATTTGTTAAAACTTTTTACAAAAATTTAAATTTTTTTAAAGAGTTAAACAATGTTTTCCTTATAATAAAATATGATTATGAAGTTTAAAAAAAATACCCATGGCTATATTCAATAGCAATAAATTGTGTATCTTAATAAATATAAATGAAGGCATTTTTGTAAAAATAAACTTTTATCAATATTTAGCATATCAGAATAAAACTTGTTTTAAAAGAATTTTGTAGATTTTTAAGTTAAGATATTTTGAGCTATGTTTGGTCTTTGAAATTATGATGGCTTTATTTTAATCTACAATTAATTTGAAATTACCATAATTTATGGGTGAATAATATTGTATGTTTAGCATATAATCCCATTTTTAATAAATTTGAACTTTGAAATAAAAAGAAACATTTAGAAGATAATTTAATGGGTTTAAGGAATCCATTTTAAACAAGCTTTTTAAATTTACTTGATAGCATTATTTAGTGATAACAAAAGTTATTAATTTTTGGAAAGTTTGTACTTTGCTAAAAATTTGTATCGAAAGAAGTTTTTTTCTATGTCTTTTTTAAATACTCAATAAATTAAAAAAAGCAAACAAACTTAAACACTGAAAACAGATTTTCAATATTTAAATTTGTTTAATTGCAATAATAAATTTATTGATATAAATGTAAGTAGATTTACTATTGTATTATTAAAATCCAGTTAATTTAAAATAAGTTTATTTTGCTTATAAATTCTGCATTTGTAAAATAAATGTTCAGTTAAATGTAAAAAGTTGCCAAGTTTCAATTTTTTTATAAATTTGTTTTTATTTAAGAAGGGCTTATTGATTTCCATCAATTACCAAGCACTCAAACATCATTTACTTATAAGTACAAAGTATTCTCTTCTATTCATTCGTGAAAATATTTCTTTTAATTTTTTTTTAATTGCATGTATATTAGAGAATAAGGAAAATATATTTTTACTTGGGCAAATATTTTTAGGTCTATTTTATTTTCTCTTGTAAATTCTGATTTTATTAAATGTTTTTCAGGTTGAATCTGAATTAAAAAACATATGCCAAGACATCCTTGATGTGCTGGATAAACATTTAATTCCAACTGCCTCAACTGGCGAGTCTAAAGTGTTTTATTATAAAATGTAAGCACACAAGTTATTTTAACTTTTCGATTACTAAAAATTTATTCTCTTAAAATCTATAGATGTGAAAGGAAAATATTAAATATTTTGATGTCATTTTATTTATGAAATTGTTTAGTAACATTGATAATCCTAAATCTTTCTCTTCATATAAAATAAATTTTTGGAAGTGATATTATTTCTTTAAAACAATAAAGAAATTATATTAATATTAAAAACAAATATAAAATCTAGTATATACAAATTTTTAAATCTGAATTTTAAAACATTTGAGCTTGTCTTATTTTGAAAATACTAAAATTTTGTTCTATTATCTTTACAAATGTATTTCATTCTTAGTATCCTATTTTTGTATGTTATTTTTATCTGTTTAAAAACATTCTGTGCAAATATAGTTAACTAAAGATTGTTATGTCTATAGTTTTTATAAAAAAAACTTTGAGATTTGTCTGTGTAAGTGTTTAAATCTTTGTTTTACAAAGGCTGTTGATAATTCAATCAGAATTAAGTTAAATATTTCATGTATATGTTTGAAGCCTTTTAAGGTACATTGTATGTTATGCGCAGGACAATTTGAAAACCACTACTTTTGATTCTATAACATACATTGTGCACAAATAACTTATTTTTATAGTACATAAGAGCAATATGACAGTTGTTATCAAGAATCAAGAAAATTTTTTATAACATGCTATCTTTATATAATTTGTTTTTAAAAATTTTTTTGTTTATTTTAAGAAAAATCAAAGTGTAGCTGTACAATTATGCCTGCATATATATAAGACAAAACTGATTATTTGATAAATGTTTATCTGCGAAATGGCAAATTAAAATGTATAAAATGTTATTGAATAAAGGAATTCAAAATATTTTAAAGTACAATAGAAATTTCCCTGAATTGATTATAATTTCATGTATTTTTTCAAGTAACTAATTCATGGAAACAGATTCACTTAAAATTTATTTTGTAAGGAATACTTTCAAAAACTAGTTAAAAACCACAATCTTGTTTTTATTAATTTCAAATAGCTAAAAGTTAATTTTTTTTTGCTTTCTTATTTAAATGCTTATTAACAGAATGATATTTTAATTACAGCTTCTGAAGCTTTGTTATTTATTGTCATTCTGTTGCTTTATTTCAGAAAAGTCTCGTATAAATCGCACTTAGCTAGTTTTAAGCTTAATTGTACCTCTAACAACAAACATTAATGTGTGGATTTTGAATGCATTTGTATTTGTCAGTAATTTTCTCTGTTGTTTTTTACATATTTTTAGTGTTCTTTTTAGGTTCAGAATATTTGAGTGCATTTAATTTCAAAACCAATGTGTTTTGAATTTTAAGTTTTTTCTAACTTATTTTTTCAGTAGTACTTGCTATTAATAGAAGTAAAATTTTGAGTTCTTAATGTTACTAGTTGGTGTCATTGGGTTGCATTTTTAAGAGCTTTACTTATTTTATGATTTTGATTATATATTAATTTGCAGGAAAGGGGATTATCACCGCTATTTGGCTGAATTTGCTACTGGAAATGATCGCAAAGAAGCTGCTGAAAACAGCCTTGTTGCTTACAAAGCTGCAAGTGATATTGCCATGACAGAACTACCACCAACTCATCCAATTCGTTTGGGTCTTGCATTAAATTTCTCTGTCTTCTACTATGAGATCCTTAACTCACCTGACCGGGCATGCCGATTAGCTAAAGCTGCTTTTGATGATGCCATTGCTGAGCTAGATACCCTGAGTGAAGAGAGCTACAAAGATTCCACTCTTATCATGCAACTCTTGCGTGACAACCTTACATTGTGGACATCAGATATGCAGCATGATGGTGAGTAAATTTCTGTACTTTTGTAAATTTATTGTATTTAACTTTGATTCATTTTCTTGACTAAAAATATACTACATGTGCTTGTATAAAAAAAACTAAAATCATAAATTATCATTCTCATAATTGATTTTTACAGTTTTAATAAATGTTCCAGTTTGTTTGCATTGTTTTTATAGTATTGAATTGTGTGTATATATTAGGCCTCTAAATTTGTGTTTAGAAGAATCTTTTGAATAATTGTCATATAAAGTTTATAGGTTTGTCCTAATTACTAAATTTTTTTTTAAATTTCGAAGATATTTTGTGTGCAATTTTGATAGTCTTGGCATTAGATTTCTGCTCTAATTTTTGATTTGTATTTAAGAATGTTAAATATCTAAAAAAAAAAATTTTCTCTCATTTTAGGAGAAGGTGAACAAAAAGAACAAGTTCAAGATGTTGAAGATCAAGATGTTTCATAAGTCATTCTATATCATAAATAATGTGTTCCATTAATTTGTTACAATGTGAGATGGTTTTTTTATTTTCTTTTATTGCCATGTAGGGTATTTCCTTTGCTCATATTCGATCAGCAGATGTTTTGTGTCTGTAAAAGAGTGCAAGAGTGTTTCCTCCTAATCAGGAACTTGTCAGCCACAATTATCTTAGGTTCAAATGTTTTTAAACCATTGTCTGAAATTGTAGGTTGATTCTATTATGTATATCTCAGAAAACTTCTTGCATACATTTTTTAACTTATTAAAAAAAAAATCTGTGTATTTGTTTTTTCTGCAAAATGTTATATGCATGAGCTGATAAGAAATAATTACAAATTGTAAGTTGGTTAATGTTATTTTGCAATATTTTTCAAAATGTCTCTATGTATGCATGTTTAAAACTATGTGTGCGGAAATCCGCTTTTTACTATTATATATCTAATGGAAAAGGTCTTTAATTTAAAATGTATATCTATATATTTGTGTGTGTACTCTTGTCTGCTTTATACATTCTTGAAATGCTTTTTTAACTAACATCTTTTTAATAATTAAATTTTTCCTTTTCAGAATTAAAAAGTTATTTGTGTTATTTTTAGTATTTATTTTTGTGAGGCGAGTCTACTTTTTTAAATGAAAATCTTAAATTGGAATTTTACACACACAAACATATATTCACTGAAATTTTTAGGGCATAGTTTTAATGCAGCTATGACTTTGGCAATTCTTTTTTGCTTTTCCAATATCTATCTATATATATCCTTAGTGTTGAATATTTCCCCCTTAATGCTGTTTTAATATGTTCAAAAATTAATTTGAAAAAAAAAATCACATGCATAAATTAAACCACAGACATTTTTCATACTCAGGCATAAGTAGTATAGGTCTCCATGTCATCCTAGCTACTATAGATTTTTTGAAGGGAAAAAAATAGATAACCTTGATGTGACAATATGATTGGCTTATAGGGAAGCTAAAGAGTTAAAATAATAACTTGAGTGGTATTAAAAAATTGTCTTAGGTAAATATGTAAAACTCAAATGCATCTAAAAACTAATCTTTTTACAATCTAGGAATTGCTTTAGATCTACATTTTAAATAAAACATCTGCTTTGAGAAAAATATCCTTAAAATTTTTTATTACTTCTGGAAATCTCAATTTTTAAAGTTGTGATTCTCCCCTGCCCAAAGAATACCTTCTATAAAAATACCAAATGTAATAAGTTTCCATTTCAGGTTGTGAAATTTAATTTTATCCAAATCCTATATGAACACATTTCTAATTGAACTTTAATGTAGCTTTGTTTTGTATTTTAAATCTTAATGCATTTGTATGCACTGATTCCAGCTCAATTTTTTTAATTATTATTTACTTGTACACTGGTGCTAAAATTCTTGTAGCTCTTTCCTATGAGGATGTCTCTGCGTCAAGTGTTCTGTGTTTGATGTAAGTGGATGTCTTTAAAAATCATTCTAGATTTTCTTTAAAATTAATCTTATCTTGTTATTAATCATTTGGACATGTAATGCTTTCAGTTTAATTGCTTATAAATTTTCAAGAACCAAAATTTACAAGAATGCTTGCAATTCTTTTTCATATTTTCCAATTTCTTAGCTTGTTACATGAATAAAACTGTTCTATGGATTGTATGATTAAGTGCTGAAAATTTCTATATTGATTCATTGCTTATTAAACTGAATACCTAGAAAATTTTAATACTTTTAGAAGTGATTAATTTAAAAAGAAAATTCCAGTGCCTTGGGATAGTGATAGTAGGGGTCATACAGAAAGTTTTTTATTTTATTAAATAGAAAATTCTTTCAGATATTCTCCAGTCTTTAAAACTTATAACTTATCAAATGGTACCAGAAATACTTTTGAAAGCATTTTTGCTGTGGGCAAGTAATTTCATATGCAGATAATGCTGGAAATATGAATTTAAAAAATTGAAATGTTTAATTTGTAATTTAATGATGCTTTTATTGACAGCATTGGTAAGTGCCCATCTTGGCAAACATAAAAGAACTCTTTATGAATAATTATGCGATCCTAAATATTTTTTTATTTTGTACAGAAGTATAATTTATGTGACTTTGTCACTTATTTCACCTACTAAGTAATATGGTTGAACCAGGACCTAAAATGTACAGACTTTTTTGTAAAGCAAAATTTTGTTCTTGTGTACAATGTTTTGCAAGTGGCACTGTATTAAATGATGTGGTTTGACTGACATCTTTTCACATTTTTCATTCCATCTGTAGAACAGAATATTGTGTGCTTTTTGTACAACATATTTGTTAGTTCTTGCTATATATACAGTCATTCCAGCGGAATGTAGAAGATATCTCAAAGTGTGTTTTATGATGTAATAAACTAATAAATGTCACATCCTGGTTTCCTTCATTCTTGTGTTTTGCTTAATTTTTCATATAACACTAATGTGACAAGTTATATATCCAGTATTAAATACACTGATTATTATTTTTTTTAATTATAAAGAAACTAGTAAAACTGCAGTTTTTCTTGTTTGAACTTGTAAAAGCTTAATTAAGATTTTAGAATTTTTCTAGTAAATATTAAATTCACAAAAGAGAATTGAGACTAACTGTTCAATGTTTAAAAGAAAAAGTATCTACAATTAAATCTAATAGTTACTTTTTAAAAGAAAAAATTATCTTTGGACTCCTCCAGTTAATGTATAGATAAGTAAAGCAGTGTTTATATAAGCCTCAAATGAAAATTTTAGTAGAGAAAATATTGCATAAAATTGTCTGCCAGTATGTGTGGTTTGGCCATACAATATATAGTTTTTAACTAAAGTTAGCATCTTCTGTGTATGCACGAAACTGTTGATTTTCCCTCTTATAGAAAATATAATTTTAAAAAATATTTTCAGAGCAAATTTGAATTGAAGTCTAAAATTTATTTTCAGCCTGTAAAAATTCTGTTAAAGGAATTGCTTGAGATTTAGCTGTTTCAGATTAAGGTTTTTCTTATGGTACAATCTGCTATTAGGCTAGTTTGAGATGACTCTTGGAAACTTGAAGGATTCAGAGTTGCTAAACAAAGCAATTACTTCATTTTTTAAATGAAAACACTTGTATATTTGCTTTAGTTCAAAAAATTGAGTTCGTGCAAAGATAAGTCTATAAAATTTATTAACTGAAGATGGGAGGAAAATTCCATGTAGCTAAAAATGGGAAAAGGAGTATTTAGTGAACAATTTAGATATTTTTTCATCAAATATTGAAGAAAATTGATTACTGTGTGTATATTTATATTCTAAGCAAATTTATGAACTACAGAAAATATGAATGAGTAAAAGAGTTATGAAGCTATAATTTTTTTTTTTACTTGATAGTAACGTAAGAATTCATTTATCTATTTTTTAAATCTAAGTGGGTTGCATGAATCTTTTATTTAAAGAATGTGTCTTAAAGATTCTAGGTATATGGTTAAATTTATATTGGTACAGTTTATTTGGAAAAACCACTGTTAATTGTATAGAAAACTTGCTGCTAGGTAGTTAATGTTTTTTTTTTTTTTTTTTTTGTATTAGATTCAAAGTGCAGAAACAATGCAACTTAGCCTTTAAGAATGAAGCTCCTCTTACCTTCTGTTAACTGTAAAGAAAAATCATTCTTTGAGAGAGAAAAGTATCAGATGTTAAGCTTTAAAAGAGATTATAAATTATACAATAAGAATAAAAACTCCAAAATATTAGTGTTTTTTTTTTTTTTTTTAACTTTAAAAGTTATGATTGCATTTTCAAGACCTTTGGTTGAAGATCCCTTTTAATGCTATGTTATTATCAATGAAAAGATTTTAAATAAAATTATGAACAAGTATGCTATCTAAAATGTTATATATATTTGTGAAGTCAAAATTTAAAAGGCAATTAAAATTTTGTGTAAAGAAAATAATCCTTCAAACAAATAATTTTTTTTAATAGTCCCCTATTCCAGGCATTAATGTAAATGTATAGATGGAAAAATAATATTGCAAAACGATTGAAAAAATAATATTGGGTTGTTCGGAAAGTTATTTCGTTTCATATGAAAATAAAAAACATATAGCGAATAAATAATTTATTGAATTGTATATTGTCAATTATAGTCCAATACCTTTTATCATCTTTCTGGTCGTAGCATGATTTCATATTCATAAAATGGCTTCTTTTTACTAGCAAAAAACTAATTCAGGTAGGAAAAACGAAATGACTTTCCGAACAACCCAATATAATCTACAATTTTTCAAAGTCGTACCCCTATGTGCAGTAAAATCTTTCGGATTTGCAGTATTTTCAAACTAGTTTGTAAATATAAAAGCCTTTGTTGAAATTGATTGTTAGTAAGATGTGTTACATAAATACTCCTAAGGAAGATAAAAACGATTTATAGTGCAAATTTTTTTTTTTTTTAACTCATTTCTACCTTTTATTTTTGTCTTTGGTTATTGGATAATCATTTTAAATAGTTGAAGTATTATTTAAAATGTAAGTGGTCAAAAGTATTGACAGCACAATTCGTAATTGGCATTTCCATTTCGCTGAAAATCTTAAAACTAGTTAAATAAAAATTAAATTTCATTTTTCAAATTGAATGCTTATAATAAGAGCTTTAACACAGACATGCTCTTGGTTTGTCATGTTTGTATGTTAATTTTATTGTCAAAATAACTTTAGTTGTTAGATGTAAATTGACTACTTAATAGATTCAATTATTATTTAAAAGTTTCAGCTTGAATTTTGTAACTAAAAATATCTCTTGACTATAGAAAATCTACAACTTTTAATTATTGAAAAGTTAATGAGATAAATATTTTTTATTTTATACAAACAAAAAAAAAACTTTTAATTGAACAGTTTTACCATTTGGTTTTCCTAATGGTAAAATCGTTCTTTTTGCAGTATGGTTCCTTTAGTTGTAGCTCAGTCATTGTTTTACTACAGGGGGTGGATCTTATGCTGCTTTGTTATTGAATCCTTGGAATAGCCAATAGCAGTGGGTGCAGAAAGTAGCCTTACAATAGATTCCAGTTGCTTATTCATATACCATTAAACATGAATGTGAAATTGTGGATATCACCAAAACATGTTGTATGAAAAAAAACAAGTTCAAAAATTTTAATTAGCCATTAATATCAGATTGAGAAATAAGTTATATATCAAATATGCGTAGCTTTTTAATTAAAAAATTTACACTTTCTTTGATTACATTGCTACATAATTTTTTTCTTTTATTTACTTCTCTACACGAATTCACATTTCTTTAATTATTTCTCTACCCGGTAAAAATTCGAATAGTCATTTTTAATATCAGATTGAAATTGCTCAAAATAATAGAAAAACCGGTCATTATGAATATTTAATATTGTAAAATCATTTTGTACATGGACTTGAAAAAGTGTCATATGATTTATTTGTTTTTATAGCTCTACTATATTAATTTCAGATATATTTTTAATAATTTTCATCTCTCTTTCACTTGATTTAATTTCTTGTACACATTGAAACAAATTTATAGATTCTTTTTAAGTTTTTCTAGAGATTTTTTTTTTTTTGTGTGTGTCATATATATCAATTTTATAATAAGTGGATGTTTATTGTGTTTGAAATAAAAATATCCATATAAGTTATTTTAGCAAAACAAAAAAACCTAACTTGTTTGCAAAAATTGACAATATAAACATCCTCTGCGTCTTATTTTTTATGTGATCCCAAATGCTTCTTAAAAATCATCTTCCAATCCATCTAAATTATTGGTAATCTCATTTATATATGTATGTATAAAAAAACTGCCAAGTTCTCTTAAACTTATTGAGAACTCGTCAAATTCCATTCTGCAGATGTATTAAAATCCACACTGGTATGATAGTTGCTTTTCATTATATTGACTTGAATCAAGAATTAGACAAATGTGTGTGAGAGAGATATTAGAAGTATAGTTTATGTTCATAGATATGTTAACTTTTTCTACAATAAATAACGAAGCATTCAGGCCTATCCTTCCAGCTTTTTATCGCAATAAAAACTCAAAAGTGCTTACAAACTTTAACAGATGAGGTATTTGAAAATATAGTTTGAAGTAATTGTACCAATTTCATATTGGATGAAACATGCATTATAATATTTTTATTTAGCCTTCCAGTTACTTTGGTGGCTGACTGAACAAGTTTGAGGTAAAATTCTCTATTACAACATTTGTGTGTTAGTTGGTTAAAAGAGAATTCAACTTTTAACTTTAAAAATTAATAATGATAATGTTTCATATTGAATCAGTAAAAATAAGGCTATATAAGCTGGTAACAAAACAAATTTGTTTAATTATAAAAACCTTAGACAATATATGATCATAATAAAAGTATTCTGATCGCAGTATACCTAAAGCCTTAGCAATTTAAGAAAAAAATCACTTCTTTTTCTGTTGCTCAATTTACATATATTTGTTTGTTTGTAGTATGTGCTAATTATTATTTATAAAAGCGATATGGTAAAACACCAAATTTCAGAATCGCATTCCAAGAAAGTGTGGTTGTAGCTCAGAATTCACCCAGAACTGTAAATCCGGATAGAATAAAAATGGCTCTAAAGCAAACAAGTGTCATTGAAATACTAGTAATATCCTTGTTTCAAATGGGAATATTTGAAGCATAATCTCAGATTAAATTCATTAGATAATAAATCAAAATATTCCGTGGGGTTGGGATTAAGAGAACACATTGTTTGCATTGTTATTACTGTCCTTTATTTCAATTTTTGATAAGTTTTATGATTAAGCTTTTGACAATCATATATAAGAATTTCCAGCTTTGCTATGCGAGAAAATTCCTAAATAGATTTTGATTGTGAAAATTTCGACACCTGTTTGCACTGCAAAGTTAATATTATTTCCAACAATAATTATAGATAATATTTTCAAAAATAAATGCAGAAAGTTTTAGAATTTAAAATATTATAATATATGCTTATCGCAAGTTTATTATGCACCATTAATATAGTTTTGAACATTAATAATAAAATGAAATAATTGTTGATAATAGTATTAATTGTTATTTTTAAAATGGCCATCAATTTTAATTCTACTTTTTTTGAGGTAATTGCATTTTAAACTTCTAAAAATTGCTGTTTATTCTTTCTTGGAGTAATTCCATTTCTTATATATCTTATTAATTTCCTAAATATATTTAAGATGTGAATTTATCATTTATTTTAAAACGAGATTCTAAAAATCTTAAATTTATTTAAGAAAATGGTCAGACAATCAAAAATTATTTTTATCTAAAATTTAGAAACTTTTTTTGTCAAATTTTTTTGATTTAGAATACTTTATTCAAAACTAATTATGTCATTAGTGTTAAAATTGTATTCTAATGTAATCCAATTTTTGCTTACTTTTTTCGAAAAATCACAAAAAAAAAAAATTAAAATATCCTTCCTTTTGCAGCTTAATTACATTAGCATTGATTACTGAATTAGAGCTTGACATAAAAAAATGTATTTCATTATTCAATAAAACTTAAAGAAAATTATATCAATTGCAAGTTACTGTAATTTATATTTTGTTCTAAGTTACAATTAGAAATAAACTGAAGTAGAGAATATTATTTCTACTCATAGTAGTGATCTTGACACCATATGGGTTGCTTAATTTATATTTTGATAAATAGTTAATTTTGAGAATTCCATATTTTTTGGAAAAAAATAACTATATTATTAACATTCAATAGAATCTTAATCGTTTTTAAATTATTTATTTATGCTAATAAATTTCATCTCAGATTTAGAATAGTTATTTTATCTCATTCACATCAGAAATGCAAAATTATTTCTGAAATAAATATATAACGTAGATATCCCGAAATTTATTCAGTAGTTTTTGACATAACTCTACGGGAAAAAAGAGGCAGAAATGTGTACTCATATGATGATGAAATGTGCAAAAATGAATACAATACATACAGTATGCAATAAAACGAGCAAAAACTTCTTGAATTCATAATAACGTGACAAAAGATTGTCCAACGAGGAAAAATAAAAAGTAAACGTTCCATAGTATGGATATACCCTCCCTAGGCTTATGCAACGGCTGCTTCGTACCGTCTCTGCGTACTCAGCATATGTTTCAGTTATTGGGTGAGCCCCAAAGAATGTAATCGTGCCGCAAGCCGTCTCTTCAAAACATCTAGGAGATTTAAATCAGAAAAGTGCGTTGGCCAATCCATTCAAGTGATATCTTCCTTTTCTCGTTCTCGTTGCTGTAGAACATCGGGAGTCCGATGTTGCTGTGATAACCTCTTTACAATATCTATCTCTAGTTACAAAATTGTGAAGCTAAGTCCGCTCGTTCATCATAATGCCTCCCCAGACCAATCTGGACCACCGTTAGCACTGTCTTTCCTTGATGCTATAGGGATGAAATCATATCCTTACTTCTCTCTAAATCAAACCTTACTTCTAAGCAATCTAAATCAAACCTTACTTCTAAGCGATCTAAAGGAATTAAAATGACTCTCTATAGTTATCTTCTAAATGGTTGCCATTCGTAAAGAAGACACGACTTTATTGATGATTTATTCAGTTTTTGGGGCTTCATGACCAACTTTCTAGGAGAGGTAGCTATCATGACGGAGATGAATGGGCCAATTATGTGAAGGCATCTGGACAATGTAAATCTTGACACTTTGCTATGCAAAGTTGCTGAGCAATAACGCTTGCTGATTGGTTTCGGGCTCTTTTCACCTATTGGACAGTATATCGGTCAAGTACTGCAATTGTTTTCCTAAGCTAGCCATAACTAACTTTTATAAGAGATGTACCTATGTTTTGGAAGGGTTTCTAAGCGCACGAAACAATATTTTTGTTGATTCTGAACTCGTCCGTTGCACTGGTCACATTATGCCCCACCTCCAGCCTTCTGGTTATTCAAGCAAGTGTGAAGTCGTTCAGGTAATTTCTTCTTGTCATATTTCAAAAAGAATTAAATTGCACTTGTAATTACGTCTCTGTTCTTCCTTTTATTGTAGGCTTGAGTTGTGCATGGCGACTGCACACGTTTTGCTTACGCTGGCATTACTGTTACGTTTTGTTCATGACATTTGCATTTTCTACTGAACTGCGTGTTCATTGAACTGATAGCAAAAGAATCCCTTTTCTGATTATCTACTTAAAATTTGTGTTATTGACTAAGTTTTGCACACTAGTGTTGTTGATATTTACCGCATTTTTCATTATGCTAATAAAAATACTTATAAAATTTAAAGTAATGAATAAATTCTTCTTTGATCAAGAGATACTAAAATAAATACAAATCACCTTAATTTTCGAATTATATAAACTTCTAAGTCTTAATTCAATATTTTATAAAAAAAAGCAGTTTCATTTAACATCACTAATTTTATTTTGACAATACATCAAATTATAGAAGATTTTTACATTCGGTATTTCTTTATTACAAAGATTTTTGAAGTTGGGTAATTAACGATATATCGCTTAAATGAGTAATATCCAAATATATATACATTGTTTGAGAGTCTATTTTAAATTGTAGATCAAGACCCACTATTTAAAATAGATTTTGAACTATTATAAATATTCTTGTCCGATATGGAAAAATAATCTAAGTCAAATTTGATTCCAAACTGTGGGAAAATAATCTGTCGAGTTGAACAGAAAGTCAAAGGGCTGCCAATTTGCCCAATGTTATTTAAAGTATCCATCATGAAAACTGTCTTGTAATTTCAAGGTAGATGAAAAATGAATAAATAAATTTAGTTAAATATAAATTCGTCATTAACAAACTTTTTGTAAAATTTTAGAGAAAATGATGGTATTTTTAAAACAATGGCTTCAAATTGATAGAATTGAGACTAGTCCTGCAAGTGAGCTTCTTTGCATGTTTTTATAACTTTTATACCGAAAGCAAAATATCACCTGACATGCTAATGTATTGGAATCTATCAATTCAAAAAAATTCCAAATTTAATTTATAGCTCCACTTACAATTAAACTGAATTAGATTCGAATATGTGTCGGAATACGCTATGAAACTTCATATAGTGCAAATTAGACATCATTCAAAAAAATTCAAAGTTTTTTTTTTCTTTTTTTAATGATGCGAAGAAAGGAGCGTGGAATATATATATATATATGTGTGTGTGTGTGTGTGTGTAAAACTCTTTTTACATACATTGATATTTTCGTTTTAAGTGATTCTTAATGACACTGTTTAAAAATAAAGTGCTATTGTTTCTAAATGCCATGGAATAGGAGACGCGGTTAAAATATTTGCACTTTTTTATAGATAAAAAATAAATATGTAGTGTTGAATTGAACTTATTGTATTTAAATCTTCAAAAATAGAACAATTTTATTTTTTATTAATGGTAAAGTTTTACTGAATGAAAATTAAGTTACGATACTCCCATTGCAAAATTTTTCTTGCAGCGTTTTTATTATTTTGAAAATTTAGTCAGAGATAATAAACTGAAAGCTGTTCAGTGTGAATTATTAAAAGTATAATTCACACTTGACATACATTAAGAAATATTTTAACGCTTATTTCTGGAAGATTTTTTAAAATTTTGAGTGTATTTGGAATCTTTTTCAACTTGTGCTATTCAATGAAACATAATTTCATTTTAAAGAAAGCCTGATTAAGTTATCACCAGACTGAAAGCTAAAATTTATTTTCAAAGATCTTAAATTTACTAGAATTAAGTTTTAAAGTTCGAAATGAATATCTAGAACTGCTTACTGCAGCATCTAAATCTAATATTATTATTATTACATGCCCGAGGTAAAAACTTTTCCCACTTCTTATCTTACAATCGATATGCCGAAACAAATTAAAATTAAGGACTATTTTTGGATTCAAATTGAGTAAAATAAAGTCAAAAATAATCAGTGTTTATGAACAGAAACGGGTTCGCGTATTAAACACTTTCCACTTGTAGTTTTCAATGAATCATTTTTAAATTACTTTATATTATCCGATATGTTATACTTTTAATTAATAAATGATCGTAGTTTTTTCAACAAAATATATAAATATAGGTTTTTCTGTTTATTATTCAAGCTTTTTGAAATTAATTATTTTTTTTTAATTAAAATAAATATTTTCTTTTATTATTTTCATTTTTTAAAAAAACAGAAATTAATTTAAACATTAAATAATATTAAAATTAAAAATATTGCTTAATGTTTATTTCAGCTATGAAAATTATATTGTTGATTGTTAGTCGATGTGTAACTTCGATGTAGCAATTAATCATATTGCCAAATAGTATGATAATTACTGGTTTTGATACCAATAAAACTTTTCTAAAATCTTTTATCACTTTCTTAAATACCTTTTGATAGATTTTTAAAAATGCAATTATTGTTTTTTAAATATTCCTTATTTTTCTAAAAAGTATGAAGAATGATGTAATAAATATTTAAAATATTCTTATGTAACAACAAGTGAGTATATTTATTATTTTATATTTTATTGCTCATTTTTACATTTATATTTCAAGAGATAAACAGCAAGCATTGAGCAAATTGTGATCATAAAATGGCATAATCAAGGGGTTGCTGTGATATAAAAAAAAGACACCCAATATATTAATATTCATTTTAATTCTAGTCTATGATATTTCTTCAGACTAAGTGTTATAGTATGCTGCAGATCTCCCCATCAATTACATCAATGATAATTTAAAAATAATTAGCAAATTAATTTTTAACATTAATAATTGTTTTAAAAAACAAGTTTCACATTAAACATTAATTTCGCAATGAAAAATAAGATGCCATCATTGCTTTTGCATAGTAATTTTATTTAAATTTAACCATTTATTTTACAATCCTAATTTATACTATGACGACATTATACTTGTTCTTTCGAAAGCACTTCTTCATTCAGCACGGCATGTAAACGGTCTACGGCTTCTTTGTTCTCAAGATCTGCCTGGGACAAAACTCGGTGAATTAATACTTTTCCATTGACCACCTGAAATAAGGTAAATTCATAAATATTTTTTTCAAAACATGAATTCAAGAAGCTTAGAATTTATATGATGTCAATAATAATAGAAAAAGAAAGCATTCTACGTACAAGAATAAAAATTGCTTGAAGAATTTATTATGTAGAATTTCAGGTCTCATTTTACTGCATAACGAATTATTAGAATAGAATTGGAGGAAATTTACATATAAATTTCGGACATGATTTGAAAAAATACATTATATTTATCAACAGCTAAGCCATACCAAGTTATTTTTAAATGAAAACTGATTTTACTAAAAAATATTTTTTATGTATATCGTACTTAAGCTACACAACTGGGTGCGGTGTGAAATACGCCATAAAATGCATCCTTAGTTTAATTTTGGTCCGCAAATGTCATGGTTAACAATGAATAAGCGCGCTATTCTTCAAACTTCATGCATATAGTCTAACATAGAATTTAAATGTGATTGTGGAAATTTCAAAGAAAGAGTTATTTCTGATGAGACGAATGAACGATATATTTAGTGCATCATACTGCACTTAAAATATCATAAGAAAACATTGGACAGTTTGAGAAGACCTTATGACAAAAATTAAGCAACATGTCCACATTAAATCTGATAGTTAGTTTTAATAATTTAGCCAAACGTTATTATAATTCTAACTGGCTCTAAAATTGCACTATATATATATATATATAAATTAAATAGATGATTGATCATGGTCTATAATGTAATCCAAAGGGCTATCTAGGTGACATTTTTCTACATACGTAATCGGCAACCTGTGACCCACATGCCTAGTTTGATACATGGTATTCTTTTCTGTGGCACTGTTATACCACTCAACAAAATTAAATATCTTAAAAGACTTATCATTAATTCCTATATAAATATTTTTTCAGAGTGTACAAATAATGAATAATTAACTTTATATTCTAGATCCTCAACTTTGCTTGTATCAGCGCATTAATTAAATAGGTTCCGATATTTCTATATTTTGTTAACCTATTAATGACAAAATGATTTCAAATAATTTCTGAAATTACTATAAATGTTATTTTACTTTTCTCTACAACATGTTTGCGTGAAATATTTTTGACTTTCATCACCTCAGAAATCAAAGTGTAGATTAAATAAAATGAATCGTCTTATGATGTCAAGTTTTTGATATGGTTTGATATTATACTTAAAAATATACAGGAAGCACACAATTCCTATTAATATTTAATTTTTGTATATGGACATCTAAAAATAAATGAATTCATCCCGTAACGACTTTCCAAATGACTGCACTTAATAAACAAATTTCTGTTAATGTTTAATAGCTTAATTACACAAGTAATTATATATATTATCATCATTTTAATATATCATTAATTTTGTTACTAAAAATTTCCACACTGTTCCACGCATTAAAAATAAAAATCTAAGTAACATTATACAACCTAGTACAATTAAGAAATACTAGTACAATTAAGAAACTGACTTTTTCATCCAAGCGTGAGTTGGATTTGCTCAATGATAATGGGTTACCACGAAATTTTCGTAACTATTATTGGTACCTCCAGATCAAAAAATTAAAAAAACTCTATTCTACAATATCTGGGAAAAAATGCTGCATGTATTTAATATTCATGCTTTCTTAAGGTCTTCCAGGATAATGAAAGGAAGCATAGCATATTTGGTAGTGAAACATGTTTGGTATCATTTATCATAAAATGATTCATCTCATTTAACATTATAATTGCACAGATTCAATATTTTTTTTAAAAAAATACATTTACTTAGAACCGTTTAGGTTAAAACTGTCAATGGCAAAATTTGTTTCTACATTGTCTAAATTTATATTCTGAATATTTAGACTCATTATTTTGAGTTTTAAATATTCAATTTAAATTAAGTTTATCTTTTTATATTCTTTTATTCGGTTTTCGATATTAATCTATTGATTGTTATATTTCAAAATTAGAATTCCTTCCATGTAATTTAATCAGTGATTTTTGTAAGAAATAGTACTTTATGTTTTGATATTTCGATTTTCATTATATTCTCATAATCAACGATCAATAAACAATTTTTTATGTTTACTGTCCGTTTTATGAAAATACAAAATTTTAATTATTGTTTTTAATATATTTTAAAAAAGTTTAAGAAATGGAAAATATTCAGTCCTTTACTTATTAACGGTGAATTTAATAATTATTATATAAATTAAGAAGATTTAGGAAAAAATAATGAAAGCAAATTATTGATTTTGAAGACTTTGAGAAATTTATTATGGTTGCTATAACTTATTATTGATTGCAAAACTTTGCATTGATTAAGCTGACCACCAAACCGGGACATGTGCTTCACAACACAGGATTTTTGGTCACGGAAACAAGATGTGGACACTGTAAGCCTTGGCCCCATGGAGCTGTCGTGCCATGATTTGACACAGTCCCATGAGTGATAGAGTTTAGTTTAAAAATGTGTATAAATAATATTGTAGGAAAAGGAACTCAATATAATAACGGGTTAAATTTCCCTATAACTGCTTTTTTCACCTCTTCCAACAACAGAAGGACTGGAATGTTAAGCCCAATGCTTGATAAACTGTACATCGATTAATCGTAGCCCTTTCTGCATGACGAATTGCTTTAGGACATATATAACAGAAATAATTGCTCTTATAAGTAAAATCCCAAACAATGTACAATACATTCAAATGATTTCTTTCCCGAAAGCTGCTTTCAGGCAGATATGTTTGACTTTTGTGATTTAAGGGAAATAGCTATCAAGTCCCAATCCCAGTCACTAATAATAACATAGTTAAAAATTACCCAATAGTAACATACTTAATGAAAGTTAAGATCACTTAAATCAAAGACAATCTAGAAACTTAATCTACAATTGAAAAGTTTATGTTGTATTGAGTTTACATCTTAATCAAGCAAGAGTTTTTAATCATTCGTAGCTCACCATATTGGGAATGTTGTAGGCTGTGTTGTATATTTGTCAACGCTACTTAAGAATTAATAGTATTTTCGAATTATCGAATCTTGCATAAGGAATGTCATATTAATTAAATAATTAGAAAAATAAGGCCCTTTCCAAGAAATTGAATAAGCAACATTAAATATATTTAATTGAAATTATGTGTTTTTAATAATTTGCACTGTGTTTATTTTCTGTAATAATAATAATAACGGTACCTGTTGGAAAATTCCTTTAAGTTCAGCTACATCATTTAATAGCGTGCGCATAGGGTCTTCAATTAGAATAATGTTTGAATTCAGTTTGCTACTTGGAACGTAGTTTTCAATTATATTTGTTTTCCTGATGAATTCGGAAATAGCATCTGAAATTTCATTTTTGCTTATAGATGAAGTACAAGCAGTTGTTAGATAGTTCAGTATGATTTTCATCCTTTGTTCTGATTTCTTTGCTTTGATGAGTTCGTCTTCAAGCTGCAAAAGCAAACAAATGAATGAAAATTACGTTTCCAATTCTTAATGTAACAATAAGACTAATTATAAATACGTCAAAAAAATGATAAAAGTCTGAAAAATGGTTCTATTTTATATCTGAAATACCTTGTATGTGTTTAAATAATTAAATCAAATTTTTAAACTTTAGAAATATCTCTGATGTTATAGAATTATTCCAAATTCAATATTTTTAATGCACATTAAATAATAATAATCAAGCAGGCTATATTGTATAATTAATTTCGGTTTCAAAATTCCTGAAATATATGAAAACAAAAAATTTGCCAACAATATGTGAAGATAAAAATAAAATAGGATCTGTGTGAAATTAGAGTTTATCGAAATAAAAATTTGAAATCCAGTATTTACAAACATATGACGCAAATGAAATTTATGAGGCAGATTTCTGAAAACCAGATATTAGGAAGAAAATCTAGATCCAAATGGATTCTTCATTCACTTCTGGCAGCATACTATTATTACTTGATCAAATGTTGTTTATTACACGAAAGAATTTACTGTTCCACGACTTATTTCTTAAGACTTATTTCCCTTTTTGGGACAATATTACTAAATACTAAATTATATTGGAATATTGCTAAAACTAAAAAATATTCACAATTTTGCTAGAATATGGATTCCGGCATTCAAATACCACACAAACTTATATTCTAATGGTTAGAATTGAGAAAAGTATCTTAGCTTTTTTTTAGTGAACAATGTATTTCGCATTGCAGGATGAAAATATGTATTGATAATTACAATAATAATTGTCATGGATGATGGTGCTCAATAAAGATATTCTTTTGACCATTTTCAGTGGATTACCACTTTCATGATGAAATTTTAAAATAAATAAAGTGGTCCTTACTGTCGAAAAATCTCATTCTAACAAATTTTTTGACTGTGAAATCATTTAAAATTTCTAATTTACTTATCTACCTTTACCCCAATAATGGAACTCAAATACGCCATTATGTAAGCCATAAGTTTGGTTTGTTAGTTGCGATTTGGTTATTTTTGTTACATGAATTCAACTCCTCAAGACATAGGTAGATTCCATACGGACTATCTGCAATCAGTTATCATTAATGAAACTTGCTTCAGTTGTTGAGTGTTCTATGTTGGAGGTCAGGTTGAATATTTATTATATAAATTAAACTGTCTAAACGAAAAAGTTTTAACACTATTATCTATTTATCGACTTTTTCATACAATTTTCAAACATTTCCTGAATTTAAATCCTATTCTATGTTATTTCTGCGTCTGTTATCAGTTACTTTTAAAAATTCCACTATTTTTGTCACGAAAAAGACCCCTATTTGCAAACAGCAAACTGTAGATTTTTTTACATTTATTTATTCTTTTTGTAAAATTGAAACTCTTTCTCCATATATAGCTTTACTACTGAACAAAGTTAATATACTTTTAGTAAAAACAGTAAAAAAAAAAAAAAAAAAAAAAAAGAAAGAAAATCATCTGGATATATCTAAATATTGGACTGTAATAAATTCTAATAATTTTTTTATGAACTGTTAAAACACTCTATTGCAAGTTTATCTATTTCAATGACTTGGAAAACATTTTTGCTGTTTATTTCGTGTAAAAATAGCCCATATTATATCTTTTATGTTAATATATATATATATATATATATATATATATATATATATATATATATA
>JAPDSC010127752.1:46915-130505 GCA_026290005.1 Latrodectus geometricus
ATATATATATATATATATATATATATATATATATATATATATATATATATTAATGGAAAACTAACTAACTTATGGTTTTAAAAATGAAACAAATTTGAAACTATGCAGATTAATAGTTTTTGTTAATAGTTCCAAATATTTATAGGAAAAAAAGGATCACCTGTAGAACACTGTCTTCTGAAAATTGCTCTACGAATCTTAGAAGTGTAGCCACTTCCGGATCAATGATATCCTTTTCATGACTTAAATTCTTCACTAGATTTCTTGATCCATGCAAAAGAGTGACTGATTTCACGAGTTGGCGTTTTTCGCTTTGTCTTGCTATTTCGAATGCCAAGCTTCCACCGAGAGCATATCCAATTAAGTGGCAACACTTTTTACTTTTAGACTCAATTATCTGAAAGTCAAATGTAGAAAATTTAATATAACAATAAAATTAAAGAAATTTAACTACGACTATATCAAATTGATGTTACAAATATTTTGCAATCGTAAAATAATTATTAGTGTTTTGAAAATATTTTACACAGTATTTCTTAATTTCTGTGTTTTCAGTTGTTGATTTCAAGTCCAAATAGAGCACTTTCTGAAAACTTATACATGTTTCTGTTTTGTATGCATTTTTTTTATAAGAATAAACAATAAGTATAAACTAATAAAAATTCACAAAATTCGTCAGTGTAAAATAAGAAATATGAGGGTGAATAATCTAGTATTAATATTGTGAATTGCCATATTTTGTAATTCAAAAGGGCTGCATCATTTTGATGCTCGTCATGTTTGATTTGAAACTCGGATGACAGAGAAAAAATATTATTAGCCAAATGACATCCATCACGATCAATAAATCTTAATCCACAGGATTGCTTTTTTTATTAGAAAAAAATTATTATTTTATTATATTTAATTATCATATTTATTAGTAAAAGGTTAATTACATAAGACAATGTAACGGCAATCGATGGCTATAATTCTTATCAAAATTATCAATGCGATCACTATAGTAAAAAAAAGAATTGCATGAAATTGCACCATTCCTCGTATTAAAGATAAATTTACATACATTTAAAATTTCAATACTTTGGTTTTATCATTTGAAAAAGAAAGGGAAAATATCTTTTGAACAGAGGATACAAGGAAAAGAGTACATAGCTCAAATGAATGCAATAACTAGTAATAGTTTTAAATGAGAGTTAAATTTTGATTCTCCTATAGTACAACTACTATTGATTTATATTTATTTGCTTAGTTTGGGGCTCTATATAGCACTTTTTAAGCAAAAAGATTTATTTGAGTAATATTTTAATTTAAAATGAATTTTAAAATACCTATGCTAGTATCGGAAATCAATCAAAACTGTCATATAAATTGAATTAATAACTTAATACATTTTTGTAGCTATGTATATCCTTTCATCCCTTCGGTGGGTCGATAAAACTGAGTACCAAGCAGGTTTGGAAATTTAAACACTGGGAATTTCGCGTTAGGATGACCATCTAACCAGTTCATATGCTTCGTCCCTCCCCCAGGAACTTCGGTCAAGGAAACAGATATGGGCACTGTTTACCTTGGCCCTATGGGGATTGTCGCATTACTTAGCTTATATATACAGTTAAAATTCAAAAAGTAAAGATTGTTGTACACGTAAAAGCAAATAATATGTATAAGAAAAAATTTGTTGTAATAATTCGTATCATAATACAAATATGTGACGTTATTTATCTAAATTCATTATTTATCAATATTAACCGTTAGTCCTTCTCTAAATAATGAGATAATTTATAATATGATCATATGATAAATTATCGCATCATAACTTTTGGAATACTTCATTCTTTCTATTTGTCTAATATTGGAATTTTATGAATTTCTGTCCAGATATCGTTACTACTTATCCATTTGTTCGTAATTGCTGCTGATGTTTAAATTGTTTGTGTTAAAAGTATTGACTAGTTTTATGATAAAAACAGAGGTCTCGTTTTTTGCCTAAATTACTTAGAATGTTATTTGAAGAGAAAGCACGATGTAATCAACGAAAAAAAGATTAAGAAAATATATAATAAAGTGCCTATTAATAATTCTAGGAGAAGTAAAATTACGTTTCTTAATGTTACGTTATGCATTTATGTGTAAATTGCCAAATCTACAAAGTATAGTGCTAATCTTCCAAGTGCATCTTTATGAATATTTTGAAAGTGATTACTTGTAAATAGTGAGCTGCTAGTTCTTCCATATTTTCTGCTGAAATGGAACTTGTCCACAGCAGAGCATAAACTGGTCTTCCTAATGTCTCCGCTAGCAGTTTGTGCAGTGCGACATCATTATCCCCAATGTTCACAACAAAAACGGGTGCTCCTTTACCACTATCACTCAACTGTATTACAGGCTCCTTGTGCAAAAGGTTGGGAAGTTTAATTTCTGCAGTAGACACCAATGAAACTTTCTTTGAAACTTCCGCACTGGAAGTCTTCGTTGACAGTTCGACAATATCAGTAAGTTTCATATCAAAAAGTTCTTGTATAGTTAACGTAATATCGAAATTTGTCTCAAGGAGTTGCTGAATCTCTACTGCCAGCAAAGAATCAATACCCATGTCACCAAGAGCTTTGTTGGAAGCGTAATCCTTTAACGTACCAGGTGCCATACCTGAAACAGGAATATAATTGTATTATATAATATTGGTAATCAAAAGAAACACAAAGATTTATATATAATTTCAGATCTGGGTGTATTCTATTAGAGATAAAATACTGCATCAATCAATTAAGATCATGAAGTCGTTCATCTTCTTTTAAAATTGATTGAATAATATAACTTAGATTTGTATATACATATATGTAGACTTAAGATAATCATCATTAAGGAAAATGACATGCACATATAACATAATCTAATTATGAAAAAATTTATTTATTTTCAAAGTGATTTATTCTTTACACAAAATATTAATTGTTTGGTAAGAAGTACAATTATGTATTTCAAAGGTATATAAATTGTATTGTATCATATTACATAGTATTCCATTTCTTTAGGCAGTGGTAGCCTAGATGGTTAAGGTGTTGGTCTCGCAATCGCCAGGTTGTGGGTTTGATACCCGGCCGGCTAAAGACCGTCGTTTTCACTAATAGGCGACTGGGGCACGTAAAATGGTAAAATATTGTGGTTGCAATGTCCTCCATGTTCCCATTCCAAATTAATACCTCTGGATGTGTTAGGAACCATGTCTTCTCCGGTTTCCTATCTCTAAATTGGTTGACCCAGATAGTGCTACCGTCTATGAGCCAATGGCTTACTTCCATCCTCGTGAAGGGGGGGCTCTTTGTTTTAAAATGGAAGGCGCTTTTTCTGATTTCAGTTGCCCAGTCCCTATCATAATTAAAACAACAAATATCAAGAGATGAGAAAATAAATCACTTTGTGACAGTGATCCTTATGTGTCCCATTCCAAATTAATACCTCTGGATGTGTTAGAAGCCAGTCCTCGGGTCTTCTCTGGCTTCCTTTCTCTAAATTGCTTCACCCAGATGGTGCGGCCGTCTATGAGCCAAAAAAGCGTACTTCCACCCTCGTGGAGGGAGGGGGGGGCTCTTTGTTTTAAAACGAAAGACGCTTTTGCTGACTTCATTCGCCTAGTCCCAGACTATCATAATTAACAATAACAACAAATATCAAGAATTAAGAAAATAAATCGTTTTGCGACAGAGATCTTTATGTGTCATGCATTTAAACTCATAACATAGAAATTTTCTTTGTAGAAAAATAGATGGTACAGTACTTTTATTATTAAGGAAAATTGACACAATTATTAAAGGAAATTTTATAGTAACATATTTACTGATTCACTATTTCGTATTTGTTAATTTTAAATTTCTATTACTTGTGAATTGAGATCATGATAATGAAAATTTTATAGCTATTGATTTTCAGTTTTCTTAAATTAAGGATGTTAAAGCTTTATCGTAGATGCATAAATTATTAACACCATTGAAAATAAATTGTAATACTTAATATTTATTCACCTATCAACATTATTTCATTATTTAATTTATATTCCTTACTAAAAATGATTTTCCCATTTATTTTATTATTTTTTTAAATTATTAACAATAATTTTAATTTTTAAAAGATAATAAATATAATTCAACAGATGCTTTGATAATGAAAATGCACAAACTCAGTTTTAAATATAAGTTAGATATTTATTTAAAACAATGTAAAGCAAGAAATATATAAAACAAGATTTAGAAACATTTATATATATTAAAATTAATTAGTTTACAAGATTTATTTATAAAATACGGTTTCTATCACTTTCCTACAAAAAAAATTATACTTTCATTTAATATTTATTTTGTTTTCTTACAATTTATAAGTAATGTTTTCATTTACGGGTCCTAAAATTTGAAATTACAATGTTTTATATTTAGGGACATAAGTTTTTAAATAAGATTTTTCATGTACATAACTTCTTAGAACAGAATTTATATTTTGCTGACTAGAAAATAGGACATGTGGTATCTATATAAAAGTTAATATGTTGTTTTTTAAACATATGAAATCTTAAAAGTTTTAATAAAGATTTTGTGTAGTTTCAAAGACAAAAATCATTTTTTCCCTCTCTAATGGCGGGGCACACTGGGTGACTGGACCCGTCGCCCACAACAAGGCCGGTAATTGTTACTCATTTTAGTGTTACCCGGTGGCCACTAGTGAATCAATTCACAGAGGTACGAGTAGCATTGCCCACGTCACACCACCACATACCAGTTTACAGGGCGGACCACATTCATACATCATCTCAGAAGTAGAAACGACAAAGAAACGTCCATGCCCAAACCAGAATACGAATACGGGACCAACAGCCCAGAAGTCAGGAATGCTAACCACTCAGCCATTGTCCGGCTCATTTTAAATACCATTTCATCAACTTATCTTCAAATGCTTAAAGATAAATAGGCTTTATGAAGTTAATATAGTATAGTGAAACATTCAATTGTTTTACCTAATATATTTTCAAATTGCGATACTAAATCTATATGTTGAGTCCTTTTTACAGTTACAGCAGTCATGTAGCTGCTGACCACTGGATAACTGGCTTGGCAAAATAAGTCCAGTGTCTCTAGGCAAGATTTTACACTTTGGGCACTGACTCCAGCAATCATTGCATCGTCTCCCATGTGCCTGTGGACGACACCCACTTCTCCAATAATACCCCACTGGATAGCAAGACCTAGAAAAAAATTCGAATTTAAAATGACTATCTTGACAATGATAAAATTTTCTTGAGAATATTAGATAAAACATAAAATATAAAACATCATAGGACATATTTATAGTAACTGTCTTGTGTAACGATTGCAAATCATTCAGTGTCATGCAATCATGATAATTCATGCCGATTCTTGAAATGCTAGAATCAACTTACCATGCAGTCCACTGTTCATTCTTTCTTCACAGATTCTTTCCATGACAGAATTAGCATAACCGTAATTGGTCTGTCCAGCATTACCACGGCCACAGCTGATGGAGGAGAAGCAAACAAAATAATCCAGAGAAGGACATAGTTTTCTGGATAATTCGTCCAAATGTTTGGCAGCTGTTGATTTAGGTGCGCACACTTCATCATATGCTGTAGGAGTCTGACAGTCAATAAATGCATCTTTTAACACCTGTGATATTAAAATCATTGTTAAGTGTGGTTTAAGTAAAATTATAAAACAATCTGGTTTGCTTAATAATTTGAAGCTTCTGATTAAGAATTATCTTAAAAAGAAAGTACTGGTTAAGCTTTTGGTTAATATAATCTGGAAAGATCTTGGTTAAGCTGGTTAAACTTCTGGTTAAGATAATGTGGAAAGATATTGGTTAAGCTGGTTAAAATATTCTGGAAGGATATTGGTTAAGCTGGTTAAGCTTCTGGTTAAGAATTATCTCAACCAGAATGCTAATCGGGAAACTATAAGTGGTAAATTAAGGAGAAATACAAGTAACATTCTAAACATTTATACATTGCTTATTTTTTTAATAATTCATAATGTTTTAACAATCTAGATCATCAATATACATTTATTAATACAATAGACTCGTTTTTGCAAACCTTTAATTTACAGACACTCAAGAGAGACTCAATCTCTAACTAGACACCATAGAACAATGATAGTTTTAACTACCATTTACGAACGAAAATTTTTGAAAAACCTCTTTGCAAACTTTCGTTTTTGTTAAATATTTTTCTTTTCTGTTTTTTTATTTTTTATAATCTGATATTTTTTCAATTTCTTAATTATCTCTTTTTATATAAGGCCAGGCATTCCTTAAAAGTTTGCAGTCTCTTGTTCTGTAGTTGTTCGTTTCATATGAACAACTCAATTCATGAAATTTCGTTAGTAGAAAAATATTGAACCGATTCTGTTGAGAATTTGTCACAGTTGAATAAATGAGCCTGTTTATTAGTTTAAATAAGACAAAAATTGTTAAAAATGGAATTCCAAAGAACATCTTTTCGACTCATTTCTAAAAACTTGGAAAAAAATCTTAAATTAAATAATATCCGCTAAAATGCTCCCTCTTGAAAATATTGTAGAAAAGTAAAACATACAAACGCGAAAAAGATCGGCTGAAAAAAATGAGAGGAATGAACATTTCTGTAATCTCATTAAAAAGAAATCCAACTGCTTTGTGCTATAAATCTGAATGCGAGTTGTGAAGTGCGATCAATAAAATGAAATTAAGAGTTGTTTTTAAGTATGAATTTTATTTTGTTGTATTTCTTATAGAGCATTCTAAATAATTTTTCCTAATAGCATTTTATTTATAAAGAATGGTAAAAAATCAGATCATGACAATCGAATACATTATTTTTCTATTTTACGAATTATTTTACCGGTCCTTGTGAGCCTTTACTGTAGTTCTAGAATACTGATAATATGAAATTTACAAAATTGTTTGCGTGGCTGCTGAACGCTTGTTGTTACTATTTAACAATGAATACAAGACAAAGCAATTCGATTGTGCCTTTTGGTATGGGTTAGTTTGTTGTTCAATGGTTATTTTTTGCACCGAGACTTATTTAAATTGGATTCCGGAGCACTAAGCACTTCTAAACCCATTGTGTGATTCAACCTATGAAATTTGAATCTAAGGCCAATTTGTTTCTACTGATAAAAAGTTGAATGACCAAAGATCAGGGTTGCATAAGTTAAATTCAGACATATGAATGAGTGGAAAGTAATCGCTCATAAATACGAGAATTTATTTTGCGACGATTTTAGACAATGTTGAATATAATTTTCAGTACCTGACATATTGTCCAATGAAGATTTTTGTACATAGGTAATTCAGTCAATACTTTGTTCAAGCAAAGTTATCGTTGTTCTTTCATTGAAACCATAGAAAAACCTTAGGATAAAATTTTCATCACTCAAGTGGCTGATCTATTTATCAAAACAATGAAGAAAATTATTTTGAAATTTTTACGCCAAATTTTGAGTATTGTAATCCTTTTTTTCTGTTAAGACGAACATATACCAAAATTTTATCAAAAAAATTTAGAGTAAATGCATTCCCATTCGTACGGGGGCTTTTCACCTTCTCACACCAATTACAGTGTTACATCAAAACATTAAAATAGCCGTTTCTGGGAGTATAAATGAAGTTTTTTCATAATAAGTAACAATTTATGGGCTTAATTGTTTTTGTGATATCAAATCAAAATAGGGGTTTTTGCGCTTCCATTTCTTTGTTTAAATAATGCATTAAACTTAAAATAATAAATTTTTTTTATTTTCCTTGTATTGTGTTTTGAAATTTAGAATATTAACATAAGTTAAACAGAACTTTGAAGTTTAAAATCTTTTAAAGTATTTTCTATCGTTCTTAAATTAATAAAACAGCTTGTATATTCAATGGACTGTCTATTATTTAAAAAAATTTAGGAACTTATTGTAAAATAAAAATGGTATTTACACTGTTGTTTATATATTAATGCATATTTAAGATAAATAACAATTAGATTAAAATGCTGTTAGATTTCAGATCATGTATTTTTTTTTTTTTCTGTAAATAAAGTAGTAATAGCGATTAGCAGGATATGTGTGTTACGCTTCTTTACAATCTGTGAAATTTCCAACAATCTTTTAACACCATTTTGAAGGAAAATAACTTCTTTTAAACATCATTAATCCTTCAGGTAAAGAAGCAACTTATTCCCCAAAATTTCAATCGAAACTGTCAAAGTTTGTGAATTTACAAAATGTATTACAATTTACACTCCCTTTTAGAAATTGTTAAAATATTTTATCAAGTTCAGTTAATTCTTCAAGATAATGAGAATGGCAAAAGGTTTTTCAAACCCAATCCATTAATGCGTATAGAACACATAATCTGTATACATTTTATTCCATTTTAGAAAGTTAACAGCTTTTAATACTATTACATTTTTAATAGTTTGAGAAAATATTTCTTTCTTTATTCCAATAAAAAAAAATCAATATAGAAATATTTTTCTCAGAATGGCTTTCAACAGCTCACCATTTTGATTTTAATCTATTTTTTATAAGGTTGTCATTGATTGCTAAAATTGCATGTTAAAATTTTTAAATATCTGAATAAATAATTATGAATTTGCAAATTCAATAAATTGTTAGAAATGATATTTGAGAAAATTTTATTTTAAACTTACCACAGCTGAGTTGAAAATTCCTCCCACTGGACCAATTTTCTGAGCTTCTTTGAGGAGTTTTTCGGCTTCGTTTCGTTTCGATACATTCAAAGTGAATACTTGGACATTTGAGCCCGATGCTTCCCAACGTTTCAGACAGAGCTTATGGTATGGTGTCCTCGCACCATATCTGGATGTCAGAATGATATTTTTGGCACCTCTGGTGAGCATCCACTTCGTAAGTTCTATACCAAAACCGCCAAGTCCACCGATTATTATGTAAACCTTATTGGCATAAAAGTAAGTGTTGGGGACAGCTGGTAAAATTAGAGGTTTAGGGATTACTTGTTTTCCCGGCTCTTCATCACGGATCTGAAATATAAGAAATGAAATTCAAATTCAAAATCTACTCATATTTTCATTAGAGTTCAATTTCTTATTTTTACATTAGAACTCAATAATTTTCTAAAATAATTATAAGCATTGAATACATGAATGGAGTTATAACTAATTCAGCGTTTAATGCTCTAAGTCTTTCAAATAATTGTCGAAGCATAGTTGAATGTTGTGCAAATATTTCTAAAATTAGAAGGAATTTCATAGAATTTTTTGCACTATTAAATTGTTTGAATTCTGACGGAATGTCAGAACTGACAGAAAAGCATATAAGAAGAAAATATTGGGAAATGCAAAATTTATATCCCAAAATACTTTTCAAAAGTTTCCTAGTTATTGCGATACTAAAGACGTGAACTTAAGAAGACACGTGAGCCCATTTCGCATTGAAAGCAATTGTACAATACATACCTTCAATACAACCTTTCCAACGTGAACGCCCTTAGCCATGTAACGGAAAGCTTGTTCTACTTCATCTCTCATAAACACTGTTCTGTCAAGTGGCTTGACAACGCCATTTTTAATGCCGTCTTTCAGTAATTGCATGATTCCTTCGAAAATTTTTAAGTTTCTTGGAGTTTTTGCAAATAGTTGATCCAGGAATACTCCATGGAAAGATATGTTTTTCAAGAATGGCCTCAGACCTGTTGAAATACATTGAAATTGCAATTATTATTACTTTTCTCAGTTGTTGTAAATGTTGATATTTACAAATGGCAACTTTACTAATGCATCGTATTTTAATGAGAATGTAAATGGCAAATTTACTAATGTATCATATTTTAATCAGAATGTATGCGTCTAATTTACTGATATATCGTATTTTAATGAGAATATAAGAGGCAAAGTTACTGATGGATCGTATTTTAATGAGAATGTGTGTGTGTGTGTTAGCGGCAATTTTACTAAACCATCGTATTACAATGAGAAAGTTTTTCGGATCCATTACTGGAATTCGTATGCATTACTGTGTTCAAGCAATGTCGTTATTGTTCATTTTTAAAAATAATTTAAAAATAACAGAGTCAAAAAAGAAATTTTCAGAAAAATCTATGAAGTATTGTAAAAATATAAATTATTCTGTTATAAGCATTGTATATTAAATATAAATTATAATGAAAGTCTAAATATTTATTCGATTTATATTGTATTGAACTTATATGATTTCTTTTACACCACTCATACTTCACTTATTTATACTGAAAACTAAAAAGAATAAGTATTCATTTTTTGTTTGCCTGTTATTTAATAATTAAGAGGACTGTAAGAATTTGAAAAATTATGCTTCAGTTATATTATGAAGTCATTTATTGATAACCTTGAATAAAAAAAAATATTTACGTAAATTTTTAATTTCAATAACTGGAAACTATTAGTCATGTATATGATATAGCCTGCAAAAAAAAAAAAAAAAACTGCTGAAATAGTTTTAGACAGCACTGGATGATGTCCTTGTTACTAAAATTTAAATCTGTACATGCCGAATATGAAAGATAACAGCCGTTTCACATGGAGTTTTTCATTAAAATCGAAACAAAAATGTTTTATTAAAAATTGTAGAAGTTCGGATAAAACTAATGAAAATAATATCTTTCTCTGCTTTTTTACTTTTGCCGTTTGTGAGAAAGAAACTACATTAAGTTTTTACTTTTCCCTTAATCCATACATATGCACGTGATAGTCAACGCTGTACAAAATATATAACGTAATACATTTTATTTAAGCTATGATTGTGCTGTTAGCTTGAATTAAAAGTTGTTTAGTTGTGAAATTGTAAAAACATTTGGAGATATTCTTCAATTATGATGGTCTCTAAATATTATGATATATGAAAAGGAAAAAAAAAAACTTGCACATATTGCTACTTTTATGTTTTTTATGAGTTCATTATTTTCTACATTTTCATTGATTTCTGTAGAGTTGTCTTATCTTATACAAGGAAAAATTACATTAATTCTTATAACTAAATTTAAAGGATGTAAATAAGTAAAAGCACATGTAGAAAACAAAAGTAATTTTTTAAAAAAAAAAAATAAATACTTTACCAAGATTTCTGTCTAATGATAAGTCATATTTTCCAATTTCAATAAATCTTCCATGCTTGGCAATACAGCGGACACTTGCTTGGAATTTGTCATCAGCAAGAGAATTTAAAATTACATCTACTCCTAAAATCAATACAAAATAAAACTTGAGTATTTTTATTGTTCACAAAAAATAAAATCAATTCTGAGAAAAATAAGTATTACAAAACAAATATGAAATTAAAGTATAAAATTAAAGAATAATAATTAATAAACAGATATTATAATTTATTGTTAAACATGTATGGATCTTTGTGTGTTATACAATTAGATAATATTAATTTTATGTAGTTATATAAATAAACACAGATTTAAGCCATATTGTATCCAGCAATCGGATATTTCTATCCAGTGAACATCTTAACTACAATAATATTTTTACTATTAATAACATTAATAGTTTCTGTATTTTTCTATACTATTAATTATAATTGATTTTTTAACTTGTAATCAAAGACTTAATATTGTGAGAAAATATGATTCTATGAATACATAATAAAATGATTACAAAATACTTCTATTAATGGATTATATTGAATCATATGAATAATTATTTACTTTTATCAATTTCGATTTCTCTTTGATATTATCAAACTATGCTATCGTCCTAAAACATTGATTTATATAAAGTTTTGATTTATGAAAAATTATTTTTAATTATAAAACATGATATTGCTTTTAATTTGGTAATATTGTTATTAAAAATAAACATGTTTCATTAATAAAAAGTGCTGAAAAATGTTAGAAATCAAAAAATAAATTATAATATAGAAATTTTGTTGTATTGTTTTAAAAAAATGAAGTAAAATACTGAATTTACAAATAGAGTACGAGAAGTAACGCATTTGTTAGGATGCTGGAAATAGCTTGATTTAATACTGTGGGCACCAGAATGCTATTTTATAATCTTGATAAAAAGGGAGTAAGAACGCACTTTCTGTTGGAATGAATTACCGATGATAGAAGTCAAAACGCATTTTCCATTTGTAATTTTGAAATGAATATCAAAATTTTTAATATATAAATCTCATTTAATCAATTTCAAATTCAATTAACCTATTGCTTTTTTTTAGCAACAAATGCAGGAACTTATTGAATGAAACAAACATAATACTAACTTAAATTCCATTCAAAAGCAAAGAAAAGAGAATTTTTTCTAAAGGAGAAAGATTTGTGTTGGAAAAGCTCCATATGACAGTGAAAGAAGATAAAATTACAATAACCAATGTACCAATGACTGAATTCATTTCGCATAAAAAAAGAAAAAAAAAAATGCTTATTCTAAAAGAAAATGTTACTAATTTTTAGAAAATCTCCAGAATATATTAATATTAACAAGAAATAGTGTAAATTTATCGGCCTTACAGAACTGAAAAAACTAGGGCAAGTTAAAATGAAAATTTTAAAACATCTTTGAATTAGTGCAATTGAGTAAGCAGATTATGCAACGTAATTTATAACAGAAAATCATATAAAACTGTAGAAACGGTCGATAAAATTATGGAGATCAATCAATTTTGTACCTACAAACTATGGAGAATTTGGAGTCATTTACTTTTAAGCAAAGGATAAAACAGAATAATTAAGTTGCTAATTCTGTTTTATCTTTTTGATTGTTGTTGGTGCAAAATTAGATTAAATAATCTCAAAAAATAAAAAAAAAAACCTTTGATATATATAGATAATTTATTAACTTCAAAATATTCGTTATATGAATTTATCAATTAACTTTTAAAAATGTCTAATTAATGTTTGAATTAATGACCTTATCACCAAACTTAAGCATTTATTAAAGAATTAAATGATATAGTAAGTATGGTTATTGCTTACGTAATAGTTATAGTCTTTCATATTATAGTACTTTGTTTAGTTCAGTATTAAGTATTCTCTTAAGGAACACAAATATATAATTAATTAAATATAATTTCATATATTCTCTTTAAGCTATTTAGTTATTGCAACTCGTTCTCTATGCTATTTCTATTTCTAAACATTCATTTATTTATATTCGAATATAGTTTAGCTTTTTAAATTGGCACATGTAAATAAAACCTATTCTGACGAAATTTTTTTTTTTTTTTAAAAAGTGTGACTAGTACAGAATGGTCATAAATTTTAGTAAACCTGTCAAACAGTTATTGCGATAATAAAACAAACCTTTAACTTTTATAAAATATTTCATTTCTCAAATTTAAATTGAGAAAAAAACTTGTTAAATGGTTTTTAATTTTTTAATGAAAAGGAATGTTGTACAGTTTTAAGATAAATTGACAGTGACAATTAACTTGTGTGGCATGAATAATACATAAAACACATCGAGTTTCTGCACACATTTAGAATCATTTAAGAAAAAACAATTTGTTGTTCTTGAAAGTTTTATTAAATTGAATAAAGGAACTATCTCTCGCAAAACTCATGAAGCCGCTTTTACGTCTGCATTAAGTAAATATTTTATCAGGTTTTTTATTTTTTTAAAAAAAAATATACTTGCCTCTTCCATCGGTTTGGTTCAAAACCATGTTTTCAAAAAGAGTATTTCTAGAGCATCCAATATTTTCTTCTTTTATTTGTGGGAATAGTTTTTGTAAATATTTCTTTTTTTCATCATTACCTAGAAAAATACCATTTAATTTTATCATCAAATAAATGGAAAACATCAGGAATATTGCTATACTATTTATATATCTAACTAAATTAGCCTATTATTTTTATTTCCTTTTAAGAGTAAGGATATTGTTTTATTTCTAAATAATTTCTTGATAATATATGGCATAAACTCTTTTCTCTGTAAAAAAAGTTCAATTGATTTACCTCTTTGATAACCTCTTTAATAGCGTAATAATGCTTTAATATTATGAACAGTAGCGTCTTCATATTAAAATGAAATAACTTTAAGAAACTTATAACTAGCTATGAGGACCTAAACATATTAAATGCTTATATCTTTATTTAGTTTATATTATACCGATGATTGCAATTATAAGCAAATTCGTTAGTAAAAATATAAGATTAGATTTTATGTTTGATAATGATAATAAAAACAGTCACAGCAAAAATTAAATTTAAACAAAAGTTTTTGTAATAGATATAAAAAACGGACACAAATATTATCGAAAAAAGATTTAGTCATAAAATATGCATGTTCAAAATTACTTTTTCCTAAATGATAGAGTAATAATGTAATTGATGTTGGCATCCGTTTCTTTGGAGACATTGTTCCAAACTATTAGGATACTTAAAATATTTGAACTAACTCTTAAAATATTTGGCGAAAATGAGAAATATTTTAAATAATATTAGTTAAATAAAGTGAAGTAACTTTAATAGTGAAAGTAGAGTTGTGTTTCCACTTTTTCCATGCCGTTTTGTTTGGCTTAACTGTTTTTTAATTTATTAATTAATTAAAAAATAGAAATTATAACGCTTTAGTTATTATATATTTTATAAACTTAATTCTAATCTAATATTAAATACGTACTTAATCGTAACTTTTAAGAAAAAAATCAGCAAAAACTAGCATATATCAATTATTAAGTAGTCAATGAAATTTATAAAATTATTAAAAACTGTAATATAGCAATATAAATTGAAGTAAATATAGATAGGTAATGAAGTTGAATGTGAAAGAATTGAAATATGGGGGAAAATTAGGCATTGTAAGTTGTATTTTTGTTGAATTTTTTTCATCTTAGCGTTGTGGCATAGAAATTCAAATACCTTCTATCTCGACTTACCAACTGTCGTGAAGACTTCGCATTGCAAACTTAAAGCTATGTTGATAGCAGCAATTCCAACGCCACCAGTTCCTGAATGGATGAGGATGGAGTCTCCTTTCTTCAGCTGTGCTCTTTCAATGAGTGCATAGTAGCTTGTAGCGTATACAACGGGTACGGTTGCAGCTTCTTCTAAGCTCCAGTGATCCGGTACTTCGAACAGCATGCGACTGTCAACAGTGGTGGCTGTCGCCATGCCTCGACTCGGTATGATACCGGCCACTCTTTTTCCGGATTCCTCTCTGCCTGAGAATTCCAGTCCAAGAACGGATTCATCAGTCTGTCCAGCTGAAATTTAATGAAACTACAAATTACTATGAGTATATAATGAAAATTATTATTCAAATTAAAGACTGAATTGTATTTCAATAAATATTAAAAAATCATTTTTGCAGGAATTTTAAGTAAACAACAAATTTTAATTTCGCTTAATGTTTTACTAATTTTTATTAATTATTTTTGACTTTCTAATTAAAATAATTATATTTTTTAAGTTTAAGTTTTTTGTTAGTAAGTTTTTTCTTTGAAAATGAATAAATTAAAGATCATTAATCCTTTCGAATTATTAGTATACTAAACATATTGTGGGTTCTCTGAAGCATGAAAATTGATAAACTGAGTTTAATTAATTTGTGATCAATTTTAATAACCTGATTTAACAAATTAATAACCTGATGAACAAATTAATAAAGTGAGTTTAATTAATTTGTGATCAATAAAAGGACATACTAAAGTTATAAACTTTAATAAAATTTTTGTGACTTTCACTTAGCGGTGCTATCTGATGAAATATCATTAGTAGTTCGTATTCACGTAAAATCGGCAAGGAAACCAGGAAAACTTAAAACTCCTGTTTAAATGAATTAGTTGGTAGAAAGATGTTTTCACTTTTTCAAAAATTATGAAACGGAGCAGCCAACATTTTGATCCGAAAAACAAGATCTTTGACGATTTGTCACGAAAGCTGTTAATATTGGTAATTGATGGATTTGTTTTAAGTTATAAGAATGGATGAGGATATTTACCTTCTCTAGATGTTCCGATTGATAGTTTTCCGGTTGCCAGCATAACATCTTTAAAATTCAAAGCTGAGTAGTAAATGTGCACCAACTTTTCAGTTGTACGAGGTGCGTACTTGACAGTTGACTCAATCCATTCGAATGATGACAGATCACCATATTTCTTGCAGTGTACGTAGCTGTGTTCTACTTTCTTCAGTTCCTTGTCTGAAAATAAAGTTCAATTGTTTTTCAACAATATTTGTAGTTACATATATGTAAGACGAATCTGTCTTTCATGCACGTGCGTATTTCAATAGTAATTCAATTAATATACTATATCTAATTTATTCTGTTAAAGTGATTGATTTGTTGCGTTAATGTATGGAATTAAAAAATGTATGAGAGTCATATATACTGTACATAAATGATATATCTTTGTTCATCTACAAAAATTTGTTCCATTTAAAACTAAATATTAAAAATTAAAAGAAAAAAAAAATCCTAACAGTATTTGTTCAAAAGGGTGATAGCTTGCTTGGTTAAGGCATTGTTCTCATAGAAGGTAGTGAGCTCTAATCCCAACTTAATCAAATATCCATCGTGTCCATTAAAAGTCGTGGTCGCAATTACTTCCAAGTGGAATAACAAAACTCTAGAAGTTTAACTCTCTCACTTCCAGAATTTCACTTCCTGTTTCTTGTTCAGTCCCTGCAGCTAAATTAAGGAAACGCCTTTATGTGTCTGCTACCATATAACTAGAAGAGTCTTACTCTGTACTAGGTACAAGGAAGTATGCCAATACAACAAGAATGACCACGCTAATAACAAAAATATCTTAAAATTTAAAAAATTATAAATCATTAATAAAAGTATGGGTGCTTTTCATTTTAATAAGAAAATAAATATCCTCCTGGGTATTTATTTTTTTAATTGAATTAATTCTTTGAAACGGAGTAATTGATTCTTGGTATTTGATTTCATTCACTATATGATTCTATTAATTACTGTGTTTACGTCTGTTCCTCTCATAATTCTTTAAATATAAAGCCATATTTGATTAATATTATATTGCAGCAAATATCAGTGTTTTTAATCGCATAATCTATAAATAAATATATCTCAATTTTAAACAATGATTTATAAATATTTTTATTTATTATTGTTAAATGTTATTTTACATAAATTTATTGGATAAAAATTGCTTTCTAATTAGTACATTAATGGCTATTGTAAAGTTACTAATTCAAGTACAAGGTTAAAGGACAAAATTGCTGGTAATTCGAATAAAATTCTTATTTTCCCTTTACTAAATACTTATTAAATATAATGTCCAAATTAATCAGCTAATTAGAGAAATGAATCAATTTATATTGTATGGCTACGCTTCATCTGTAGGTTACTAAGAAAATATCCACATTAACTAATTAAATACTAAATGATATTACTAAATATTTTTTGAAATTTTTCATATTTTTTTTGTTTACATGATTTAAATGAAAAAAAAATCCATCATAATGTCTATGTTTGAATTATTTGAAAGTAGTTTTCCGAGTACCACAATTTAACTTTTTGCTTAGAATGAAAACCCTTTAAAATTACAAAAAATTAATATTTAAAAAAGAAGTATTAATATTTGTAATTTTAAAGGGTTATTTAAAAAAATATTAATATTTGTAATTAGTATTTAATATTGAATTACATACTGTTTTTTCAAGGGACCTGAGAAATATAATACAATATACAGTTGAGTTACATTTTTAAAAATTGAAAAAAAAGGAAATTGTATCTCAGGAAGAAATTTTTTTTCACCTATTTTAGACTGTCATTCTCTTAATACAACTATATTAACCATAAATTGGTTGTTTGTTTCGTTACAGTTGAGATTATGGCTTAATCACTTTCATTTTTAAATGTTTTCAAAATCATGTAAGTTTTCTCTTTTAATTAATGTTTAGAACTCAAATTTTAAAATCTTTGGCGATATTGCTTAAAATTTCCTTAAATCTCTATCTTTTTCTATCGATGTCTTTCCTCGATTCCAATTTTCTTGCCTGGTTCTCCGGCTTTTGGAAAGGATTGATTGTTACGAGATGACCATGGTTTCAAGCGATTTCCAATGTATTCCAACAATGCGCTTGTTGACACAAGTCGCTTAACCATAGTTGAATAACTTTGTAAGCATTGCATCAATTTCGACTGATGACTCGTTCAATTTCAATTCAAAAAGACTTAACTTTGAAGAACATTTTGTGTGTAAAACATTGATTGTTCCTAATAGGTGAAAAACATGACATCGAGTGCGTCTCTGGGTCTTAATTCTTTGAGAATCAAAGTTAAAATATTGTTGAAGTTCGTTTTGTTAATAAACCGATTCCACGTGTCAAGACCAAAGCATCGGTTTCAGAAGCTAGCTATCTTCCATTGACAGAAGCCATTAGCACTTTGATAATAGAACAAAAGAAAAAGCAAATAAAAAAGATAAGACAAAACATCCACTTTAAAATTAGTTTAGATCTGCAAGGGCGATTTAAATGTTTTATTTTATATATATTTTTCTCGTATAACAAATAATATTTTTATTTTATTGTATTGTGAGGACCTCTAAAAATTATCACTAAATTCAGAATATAAATAAATACTTACGGTTACTTAATAATATATGCCTGAAAGATCCCCATGAATTATTGCGCCAGACGTTCATTACTAAGCTTCTTGTTAAAATAGGCTTATAAAATGGTTGATCAAAGCTGAAAGGTGGTGGCCTGTTTTCACCATTCATCAAGGAAATGAAAATACACCTGAAAAAAAAATTCCACATTAAAAATTTTAATTCCATATAATTTTTCATTAATGTGGTATAAAGATGTAATGTTTTACACTCACCTGACTTTCTCCCCACCAGGTTCTTGTTTCAAACAATTCATCATTCCTACGATACCACTTATACTGCTTTCTTCAGAAACGAGCCACAGCAGTTCCGTTTCATTGTCAGCAATCAATTGCTTCATTTCTTCCAGCCAAGTGAACTGATTGTCTTCCGTAACTCTCAAGAATTTCTGTGGAACTGCTGGAACTGCTGGACGTAGCAAATAAGCTCCCATGCTGAAAGAATCAAAGATTTTGCTAACACACTGAAGATTGCAGTCGTGCACAATTTTTTCCAAAGCGGCTCGAGATTGTACTTGTGCTTTTTCACCATATAAATTCAATAAAAATTGTTCTGCGGTTGAAAGCTTTTCCTTGTAATAAAATAGAATGAATCCCGTTGGCTTTATGAGCGATGCAAGTGTCTTGATTAAATCTTGAAGTTCATTCAAAGATCCACCCATGAAGGCACCTATAACCAAATCTTGTTCTTTTTCTGCGGCAAACTGTTCTATAGATTCAGTTGTTTTTTTCATTATATTAAATTCTGCCAATTCATCTGCATCTATGTCGTTGTCTGGTGAGGTGATGAGCACGCTGCTCTTAAACTTCATAGAAGAATATTTTTTCGCCATCTCAGAAATACGAGGTAAAACAGCACTAAAGGAGGAATTGTTGATTTCAAGAACACTCAGTCTTCTGAAGTTATTTTCTACAATAATTTCCAACATAAGCCTTAAAGGATATTCAGTAATCATTAAAGTGTTCAAGATGTCTTTTCCTATCGTTTTATGAAAAGTGGTGGCAAGTTCTTGTTTTCTGTTTTTGATATCACTGGCGTTTTCTACTACATCATTTAAGCATTTCAATAAGCTTTGGTTCTCCATTAAATTCTCCATATATTCTTCGAGAATCATACCACTATCATTGCTGACGAAAAATTTGTATTGCTTCACATCCATTTTTAGGTTTTCGCCAATCATGTCGAAGAGCTGGTTACAGGCCCAAATGTATTGCAAGACTTGTGTTTCTGTTTCTTTTCCAGGTGTATAGCTGTTTATGTAAGGAATGAATTTATACTCCTCCAGAGTTGGCTGTTTGTCCTTAATTCGAAGTGGTGCAGGATCTGTCATTAATTTTGTGATTTCAATACCAACAGAGCGGCAGACTTCAGTATCTGGGTTAAAGTTTACTGGTACAGCTTAAAACATAAAAAAATGCTCATTTTAATTCACCAAATAAAGCAGATAAAATAATTAAGGTAATGCACATTTTATAAATGCTTATGACTATTTATTCAATAATACATTAAACAACTTTGCAAAAAAATATTCTGAGCCAAAATAGTCAAATTCTGTACCTTTTGGTGACTCATTGGATTCAGCAACTTTTTTCAAGAAGATGGTAGGATCTATTTTGAAGGATAATGCAGCAACTGGAAGCTGGAAGTCGGAGCTGTTATTCAAAATTCCAAAGAAGAGTAAAAGAGAATCTAAGAAAGATATCCATCTATCTTTCCATAAAACCAGACCCTTAGTGCCTGAAAAAGAAAAAAAATTAAAAAGAACATCTTGAAAATAGACAATAAAATATTTTGTGACTTTCTAATTTGTGACGATTAAAAATCTATAGATACACGATACAAATAAAATTTGTTCTTGAACATAAATTTTTAAATATGTTTTAGAAATTATGTTAAAAATAAAATTATTAGGAGAAGAAAAAAGCTTGATTTTTAAGATATTGTATTACTAAAAGCGATATTTATTTCATTCTAATAAAAACATAATTGAAAACATTATGCATTGTAACTTAATCTAAGCAAACTTCTATTTTCATAAGTTTTAAGTTACATTTCTTCTTTATAAAGAAGAAACATTTTCTTGTACAAAAATATTTATTAGTATTGTTTCAATAATTTTTGTGTATTCCATGTACGATATTTTATGTTAATTTAATTTTAATTGATTAAAATGAAAAAAGGGATGGGATCTACATAATTTTCAATAATTGTATTTAGCATGTAGTCATATTATTTTCAAAATTGTATTTACACGTAAGTTGTTATTAAAATTCAATATCACGTTTGCAAATAAGTTTTGAGTGTTTTATCTTTTGCTTTTAGTAATGATTTATTAAGTAGTTACTTTAGCAGTTTGAATTTAACATTTTATTTCTTTCATCTATTTTTATATTTTGGTGAATCATCAATTATTTTTTATTGCTTCTATTATTACAATGATATTACATGAATGAAATGCCAGCCCATTATAACATGAGTAAAAAACATTCATAGAGTAAATAAATTGCATCTCGTATATAACTCTAATTTATTAAATTTACCTTACAAATGATAATACTAACTTACATAAATAAATGCATTAATCAAGTCAATCACTGGGTTTGATTGCTGCATATGATTTATGCATGTCAGTTATATTTGTATATGTCGTTTACCTTCTACATTCATTTCCAAAAGGCTTTGGAATTCACGTCCATACTGATAACCAGCCATCTTAAGTTCGTTGTAAATATCAGCTGATTGGACCGAAGAGTCAGTGGTTTGGTATGTAGGTTCAGGCTCAGTAAAGCTGACATTTTTCCATTCAGATACTTTACCACTGGCTACCAATGCACCATCATTGCTTATTTCAAAATATCCACAGTCCTTCAGGATATTGAAATTGAATTTAACTTCAACTGAAATAAAATGTTCTCATCAGAAAAAAAGTATTTCAATACACTTACTTAAAACGAATGAAAGTATGAAAATTATGACATTTCAGTTAAGGATGAAAAAAATCACACAGCCTTGGATGTTTTTGTGCCTCAAAGATTTAATAACTATATCGCCCAAAGAGAAAAATAATTCAAAACTTTTCATTTACCAAAGACAAAAAAACTGGCTAAGAACTGCCATGAAAAAGACATCAATATGAAATCCTAAGTTCTTAATTCTTAAATGGGTAGTAGATTTATCAAACTGTTACTAGTTTTCAGAACTGGCAATAGAATTTTTAAGGCTTTAAGGTTTCGTTCAACAGAATGTGAATTCGATTTTAATTTTGGTTACATGTATCGGTTCAGAAGCCAACTTTCAAGACATAGGTTACGTTTGAATTAGCCTTCAAGACCAAGAAATAGCTGCAAAGCGAGAAACCAATTGGATATTGAATTTAATTCTTATAATTGCTTTAACAAAAGATAATGGAAAACAAAAGCTAATAAAATTTATAGTTAAAAGTTTTCATTTTTGATTCTTAATTTTTTTTTTTTACATTGCAAGCAAATTTGTTTTATCTTAATCTAAAACATTTATTTTTAAATTTTAATTTTTACTAAGTGTTCCGCTTTTTTTTAAAAATTATTTGCGAGCTTTACTAAATAAAATATAATAGATGCCATTATACTAATTTCCTCATTTGTAATATTATTTTAAACCTTTTGATTCTTTGTATTATTATTAAATAATTGACCATTGATTCTTACAACTAATTTATTGTTTTAACTTGATTTATTCGATATCAAAAAGGAACAACATTACGTTAGTTTAAGCGTACAAAAAGTCGTTGTTTTTCCAATAAAGATCTTATTTTGATTTTAGCGAGAGAGTATTAGATAATGAAAAGATTATCTAGATAAGTTACTAATTATTTAGTTATTTGAGAAATGAAACAATATTCTACAGCTTAACGAACCATCTAAATTCCAATCTAGCTAATATTGGTAATCTGCAAGATAACTGATTTCTGCACTTTTACGGTTACATGATAAGTATTTATACTTAATTATTATACATAAAGAACTATGGGTAACATTTCAGTTACCTTGCTTTGTTAATACTGTGGCTCTGTGTATTTTGAAATTTTCAATAAAGACAGGCGTTTCTGCTAAGTCTTTTTTAACCTTATTTGCCAACATTCCCCAAGCAATGTAGATATATCCAGTAGCAGGGAACAACGATCTCCCATCGATGAAATGGTCCATTAAATAACCGTCATCTTTGAGCAGGTAGAATGTGACTGCTTGTTCACCAGATTTCGGCTCCCACTTTGGTACATCGAAATCCATGGTGTGATTCCACTTCATTAGATGTGACAGCATTGGTACACCCCTGGGTACCGGGAATTTAACAGGTGGGTATAGATTTTCAATTTTAGGGTTCAACCCTTCTTGATACATCCTGTAATAAAAAGAAAACAATGCTTATATTTCTAAAAATTCTATTGTTATCCTCTCTAGATATGATATATCTGAACAGAATTATAAAAAACCCTTCAACGTGTATTTTGATAAGAATGTTTCGATAGTTATTATTAATTGCTTCTTAGCTTAATTGTGCGAGGTTTTTTATTAACGAAGTATTAAAAAAGTATTTTCTATAAGTTGTGATAGGATTTTACAATATTTGAAAGGAATTATGATATTTGTGGAAGCGAAATATAGTGTGAAAAATTTAAGCCTCAATTCCTGACATTAGAAATACTAATAAATGAAATATGGATTGAATTTGAAGAGCCATTTAATAAAAAAAATTATATTTAAGAGCATATATATTTTAATTATGAAAAATTAATGATAAAATTCAATCACTTTTACTAGCAAAATTTTTTGCTTATCCTTTGACAGTGTAATTAAAAGAGATGATTTGTTAAAAATAACGAGACGATAGAAAATTGAATTTCTCAGAATCACACTGAAAGTTTTAGAAATTCAAGCCTATTTCAAATATCTTCACGATAAAAAATAAAATTAAAACTAAAAGAACCAATCTTTACTTGCTTAATTAATGATTAAGATGAATTATTTAAAATAGCAAAATTAAATACACCAGAATTTTTATATAATTCCTGTAATATAGAAATATAAAATAGAACTTATAGACTTTTTTATGGATATAAGATTTTTATTTTATTTTCGCGACATGAGAAAAGATAAACTGCAAAATAACTAGAAACATTTTATTTAAAAAGAATGATCTAAATTTTATAACTGTTGGAAATTATTGGGAAAAAATGTATGATAAAAAATAGCTCAAAGGAAACAAAGAATCAGTTTTGAGCATAGCATTTTTTCCAATAATTAAAAATTTCTTTAATATTTTTTCTATCTGGCTATATAGGCAAGGTTGATCAGCATTTCATCCCTTCAGTGTGTCGGGAAAACTGAGTACCAAGCATTCTTGGGAACTTAACACTGGGGGTTTTGGGTTAGGCTGACCACCTAACCGAGACATATGCTGCTTCGTACCCAGGTCGCTCGCCCAAGATAACAGATGTGGGCATTGTACGTCTTGGCACCCTGGGGCTGTTGTGCCATTTTTAGTACAGTTTAATATTTTTTTCAAACATATCTTAATAAGCCTTTTTGTACTTAAGTATTTCTTTGTTAGAAAATAGGATGTACGGAATTTTTTTTTTTCAAACATATCCTAATAAGCCTTTTTGTGCTTAAATATTGCTTTGTTAGAAAATAGAATGTACGAAAATAAAAAAATATCTTCTAATTACATTGTAAACAAAAATTCATTCTAAATTTGTTCCGAAAAACAAACTTTGAACTATATCAACCATTGAGTAAAGAATTTTAAAACGAGAAATTGAAATATTATTCGTTATAAAATATGTTTTGAATAATGGCATCATACATAATAAAAAAGATGCATATATATATATATATATATATATAAAACGGCCTGATAAACTTACAATCCAACGCTCTCGAAGAAGACCTTAACATTATCTGGATCGTTGCGTTTCATTAGACCGATATTCACAGAATCTGCACCAATTCCTCGCCTCAAAATTGCTCTCAACAAGCTGTGGGGCCCGATTTCAATCGTAATTGCATTTGAGGGTATCTTTTGAAGGGCTTCGTTAAACAGCACCGGCGAAACAAGGTTATGAACAAAATAAGCAGGTGACATAAATTTAGCCTCTGGAAGATCCCATTCTGATTCTGCGTAACTGCTGCTGATCCATTTTGGTGATCTTTCCTTTGGATTCTTCATATACTGCAACACATTGGAAACAAATATGTTAATTATTTGCGTGCATTAAAATTAGTATATACACATTAAAAAAATTTAATTTTTTTCTAAAAGCTTCTTTTCTGTTGTAAAAAAAAATAAAAAATAAATAAATAAAAATAAAAAAGTTCAATTTCGTAAAAAGAAAGCTTTATTAAAAATCACACAGACATAATTATTAAAATATTTAATTACTTGCAGTGCATAAATTTTTATAAAATCCTTATAGGAGCATATTTATTTACAAATTAAATATCATATCTTTATGTACCTCCCTGAAAAACAAAATTTTGCACCTTTATTCATTTTTGGAGTTTAAGAGTTGTATAGTCTTTGAAACTAGTTAAAATATGCATACTGTTTTAACAACTAAAATATGTGCTGTTGTCAATATGATCTATCAAGTAATCTCAAGAGGCTAAACTGGAGTTTTCATTTACTTAAATATTCTTTGAAATTCCTCTTTACTATAAGAGTTTTATTATAAGGAATATATGTTTTTTTGTTGTTGTTGTTGCACATCCCGGAGATGAGCGGAGCTAAATCAAGTCCATGAAATTGTGCACCCTGAGAAGTCCAAAACTAAAAGTGGATTGGCTGTAAAGTACTGCGTGGAGAGGCGCAAGCAAGAATATGTTCAGGAGAAGCCTCCTCCATAAGATAACATGGTGCAGCCATCAAATTGCTTAGAACTAAAAGTTGATTGGCAGTAAAGTCATGTCTGGAGAGGCAAGAATGTGTTCTGGAGAAGCCTTCTACATGAGACACATGGTGCAGTCTTCTAATTGCTTTGATCTGCCAGAGAGTTCATACTTTTAAGGTATCTACTGAGAAAGCAAGTAAGTGCGGTTTGATCCTGCCTGCTGCATACAAAAGCAAGGCAGCCTCCTGGGTGACGGCTTCTATACCTATGATGAATTGGAGGGGAGAGTCATATGATTTTAAAATGGCTCTTAGCTCTCGAAGAAATTTTCAACTTGGTAGGAGGTGCAGCGGCTCAATGGCATCACCAGCACCCGTTTTGACCAAGGTGTCAGCTATCTCATTACCCTTGATGTCAAATTCATAGATGGGGAAAATGGGCAGCTTCTGTGTCCTAAGACTGGTCAAGACTGTTCAAAGGTAGAATTTAGACTCAGATCCAGTACCAGTAGACCTTAGCTGGGCTTAATGGAATGACCTTCGCACATTCCACCCAGTGATATCCCTTCGCCGTGATGAGACAGTCTACAGGACTTGAAAGGGATTAATGAGATTAAACTAAATTTTATTTAGTTTAATTCATCAATTTATCATATTAAGCTAAGCGTTATCTGGGCGAACACCAATCAATATAATTTTTTTAGAGTATGCTTCCTCTCAGAAACTTAAATGCAATTTTTTTTTTAATAAAACAATCCTAAAACGTTTTTAAAAAATGTAAAATAGTTTCACTGTTATCACAAGAAACATATGAATCAAGAAATACTGCAAATTGTTCTTGTAATATTATTAATCGATAGAATAAAAAAAAGAGTACACGCAAATTTACAGCTTCTATTGAATCATATAGTCCTTATAATAATCAATAATCCATGTTGGCATGCTTAAAGTCTTCATTTGCAATGAATTAATCAATTGAAATTGATTATAGATCCTGTTGAAATAAATATCGCCCTAACATAGCAGTGTTGATCTCCAAACTATGTCATTAAGTGCTATCTTAATTAAACAAATAATTTGATTTCATTAATTTTGAAAAGGTTAAGTAATTAAATTCTAATTCAGAGTTTTTTTTTTTTTTTTTTTTTTTTTTCCTTTTTTGAAAAACGCTTGAAAGTAAAAACCCTATGCAAGAAAAAAAGCATAATAGAAATTGCACTTCTCTCTATTTCTTACAATAGGATAGCAAGATTCAGTTTCTTAATTATCTTTTTACGAAATGCTACAAGTTTTAAAATGGCAAAATATAATTTTGGAAGAAAAGGTCTTCACAGTTATTCAAATTAAATAAAAAAAAAAACTATTCTAAATTGAGGTAATATCCGATGCCAATTGAGTTATACGCTTGAAATATTAATTTTAGATGATTCAATAATTCGGGTAAATCGTCGTTAAAGTCGTTATTATTATATCAGATATTATTTTACTCTTTTTATTATGGAAGAGGATTATGTTAAATGGATTGTTGTGAAGTTTAGCGGTTTTCTATCCGGATAAATAAAGCAAATCGACAATTTTCTAAATATTTTCCAAAAATTCGCTCTGCTGTTTTTCCCATCAATAAGGTAAATGAAAAATTGTAAATATGTTTTAGAAATGCTTATATGAGAGAATTATATCGGGACAAGTAAAATGAAAACTCAAAACGCATCAATTTTAATTCCTTTTACTTTCAAGTGAAAAATCAAGATTATGATGTAGAAAGATAAATAGGAAAACAAGTTTATATGAGTATTAAATGCCGTAAACTGACAAATGAGAATTTATTATATATAGATCATTTTAAAGAGAGAGATTTTATAAACAGAAAAATTTAAATTTATATTATAATTATACTTGGAATTAATATTTTGTTGTTGTTGTATACAATAATTAGTTAAAAAAAATATCGCAGAGAAATATTTGATAAATTAACTAAACGAGATTTTTTTTAATATTTTATTTAATTCCAATAGATTATGGTTGATAAGTTTCAATTATAATTTTTCGCCAATAGCGTCTCATTTTAATTGCTTCTGTAACATTTGTAACGAAATTTTATTAATTGCATAGTTTAAGTTTATGACTTGAATTTTCACGATTACTTTTTGCACAAGAGATCATATTTGATTTTTTTACAAATTTAAAGGAAAAAAAAAAAAAAAAAAAAAAAAAAAAACATTACAAATAGCAGTGTTTCAAAAAAAGTCAAATTCTAGAATCATTCAAGCTGCTTAATTTGCTCATGTTAAAATTTTTTAACTAGCTTAATATCATGTACTTAGCAAGAGTTTGCCATGCAATACAATAAACTCGCAACTATTCGATTAATCAAAGTTTTTGGTTACAGCTAGCTAGAGTGATGAAGAAATACAGATGTGTGGAATAATCAAAAAAATTATTCTATTATTAATAATGAAACTAGTTTTTGTTCTTACTGTAAAATAGTATTGGTCGAATACCTTCTCGTGAGATGCCCCACCCCCCATCTTGTAATGATATCGAGGAATAGAAAAATTCTCCGTTTTAAAAGACTTTACCCGTTAACCACATGGTACAGTCCGGGGTCTCCTCACACAGTCAATCAATCAATCAATATAGCATTGACACAATATATCATCGCATCCAAGAAAGACAAGAGTTATCCTGGATTAAAACATTTTCGAAAAATAGTTTTATTCTAACTAAAGTAAAATATATTCTCTGTTTCTAACCTTTAATGGCTCCAGTTATTGATTTAGGAAATAAAATTTTTGTTTAATCCTTTTGCATCGTATTTCCCCGATTTTTCACCAACTGAGGTTGTTCCCGATAGTCTGAGTTCCAGTTATTTTAAGAATTGTGAGTCGACCTTAGTAAACTTTCTTTACATAGATATTTTGTTATGCTTCCTCTTTATTTTTTGCAAAAATAAGAACTTAACCTTTTAGCTGCATACTCTAACAGAAACTCGTATAACTTATCTTGTATAACTTGAAGTTAACTAAATCTTAAAGCGATAGTCCATTAAGACCAAAGAATGTGTTGTTTCTATTTGGATAGAAATACGGGAAAAACATGTCTTAATATAAGTTTTCTATAAATCTTAGGATACCCAAGGCTATGTCTTAATCATTTAAATGTTTTTAAGGACCAAGCGATAAGAACTTGAGAATATTTCACTCAGTTCAAAAATAATAGAAGTGCATTGAAAATTCAATCATCTTAACAGATTAAGAATAGAAATAAATATTAAATACCTCAATAAGTTTTTTTTCCATAGCAGGTGCTGCTTTCTTGATAACATCGCAATGGAAAGAATATCCGTATGCGTTTACAACTCTAGCGAAAATATTTTCTTTCTTTAAAACTTCCACGAACTCGAAAATCTCTTTTTCTGCTCCAGAAATTGTTACTGAGTCGTCGGCATTGTGGCATGCTGCATACACGTTTTTAGGACAACGCTCTTTAGCTTCTTCCCAAGAAAGACCTGTGGAAAAGACAAAGATCACTGTTAAAATTGTATATCTACTTATATCTTGATCCTTATTTCTTGTAATTCAATAATGAAAATAATTAGAATTGATATTTCCGTGTTGTTAACTTGTCCCGTAAGAAAATAAGGATATCAAACGAAGGATGATAAATATTAAATAAATCAATATTTATCAAATGGCCGTTATTACATTTGACTTATTATTATATAAAATTTAATTAGTAATTACCTTTATTTTGTCAATGTCATAGAAAACTTCGCATTTTTCACAAGATTCTTATTAAAGGCACATTGTAGCCTAAAATAGCGTCCAAGCAATAAATGAACGGAATTTCCATGTTCAATCCAAGACATTGTTCAATAATGGGAGAAGGATGTTGCACTTCAGATATATGAATGTACTTCTTTCGGAGTGGGGGTATGAGAGTTTTCCGAGATTCCTTTGCAACATGCGTCTGTCATTGTGACTTCTTGGGAGTTTTCCGGGTATCCTTTTTCGTAATACATATTGAATAATGGAAGAGGGATATTACGCTTCTAATATCTGCATACAATTCTTTCGGGGTGGGTGCTTGAAAGTTTTCCAAGTTTCCTTCCTCGAATACATGAATACCACTCAATATTTATAAAAAGTTTTCCATAAAGTTAATTAACGAGAGGTTTTAAAATATCTTACGATATCCTTAGACAGTTTAATTGTCCACTTCGTAGGGCCAAAAGTTTCTCGCCAAATTTAAATGGTAGTTATATGAAAAAAGATTTTTTTAATTTAAAATTGAATATTTTTTTATAATTTGAGTAATTGTTCTAGAAAGCTTATAATGCAAATCAAAGGAATCTCGGATTTCTGAGATCTGATGTAACGCAGAGTATAATTTGGTTTCTTATTAAAATTACAAGTTTTAGTTTTTATAAATTTTGTTAATTTCTGAGTTATTATAAAAATATTTATTCATGGCAAAATTCTATTTGAATATATTATGAAAACTCATTCAAAGAGACGTGATTTAATACGAATATTAAGTGATACCCTACTTAAATGTTTAACATTAAAAAAATAACAGTAAAAAAAATGGATACTTACGTACTATGACGACTACCTAGATATATCGCTAAAACTAGTAATCAATAAAATGTTATGAAGACTACCTAAAAAAAAACCTAGGCTCTAAGATAGGTTAGAGAGCGTCTAAACTAAAGAGTATTATGAAAATATTATGTAAATCGTATTAGTCTTGCCAATGAAATCACCAATAAAATTTTTTTTATCGCCAAATATCGCCTAGGTAGTCGTCATAGTACGTAAGCACGAAAACTTGTGATATTCATTACAAAATAATTTAGAAACTTACCAACTGCAGCCATACCACCTCGTGGTAGATTTGCGCCTTCAACTGCCCAGCCTCTCCAATAAGCTGCCATCACTGCTTCTTCAAGAGTGACGCAATCATCAGCATAAGCAGCAACAACTTCACCAGTACTGTGGCCTACAATTCCATCTGGGTTTATGTCAAGTTCTCTCAGAACATCGGTCAAGGCAAGCTAAAAATGCAAAAAAAAAAATTTTTTAAAGTTTTTATAACAATAACGGGAAAATAATTTTTTAACTTAGTTTTTTCTTAAATACAATATAAAATATATAAAGATCATTACGTAAGATCTATGAATTACTTATTTTAATCAGTATAGATGCTTGCAATTGTCAAATTCCTTTTTTGGAATTGTCATGACAAATCAACTTAAAAATACCAGAGCAGCAGTCATAAGCAACTTACCTGGATGCATGATATTCCTAACATTGCATTTTTAATTTGCCTGTCTTCGAAAATATCACTCTTTGGGTCCAATATTTTAAAGATATCGCTCCCGTAAGGTTTCAGAACTTCATTACATTTCCTCATTGTTCTCGCAAATGTTTCTATTTGCATGAGTTGAAGTCCCATGCCACACCATTGGCATCCCATGCCTGTATATATGAACCACACTGGTCGTTTCTCTGCTGAACACATCTGGAAAAGCAGCAAAAATTATGTGATTAAGATAAGAATTACATGAACAATGTTTTTTCTTCACAAGCATAAGAGAGCAAGGAATAAAAAATTATCATTTTAATATAATTCATTCTTAATAGATTTTGCACAATATTTTATTACATGGAAATGTTTTGTTTCTTAGAAAAAGTTTTTTCTTCTAAAGGCTGACACTGAGTGACCAACCCCTTACCATAACAAGGCCAGAAACTGCATCTTATTTAGCGTTACCCGGTGCGCACCTGTGAACCAAGTCACAGACTAGTTTATAGGGTGGGCCACATTTAAAACCATCATCTCAGAGGAAAAGACAAAGAAACACACACAGAGGAAGAAAACGTGTATGTGCCAAACTGGGATTCAAATCCAGGACCAACAACTAATTAGTCAAGAACGATAACCACTCAGCCATCGGTCGGCTTTTTGAACAAATAGAGTGTGTATAGAAAATTTTCTTAGGAACTATTCACACTAATTTATTTGGTGAAGAAGAGAAAGAAAATTTAAAGAAATATAATTTTCAAACTGTGTTAAATTTATATAATAAGCTATAAGTCGTGTAAAATAAAATATGGAAAATGCTTTATATCTCAGTATAATGCAGCAATTAATGGAATGGTTGAAATTACTGATATATAGGTTAACATTGTTGTTATGAAATAAGATTAGTATTAGTAAATTATGTTCATGTCATTAGTAAATTACGTCATTATACATATTTGACTAAATAAAATGAGCAAATGTGAGAAAACTATCTAATTTTATTTAAATACATGAATGTTAAAATATGCTTGGGCAAACACTAATATAATATATGCCAACAGAAAAAATTCATCTAGATCTCGTGATTTGATGTGTCATAAAAATGATTAATATTTCAAAACAATTGATGGCTTTTGTATATTAAGCGCTTAAATTGGGCTACTGAAATTTTAAAATGCGGTTGTTTAAACTTACAAGTGATTAAGACCACACTATCATTTTTAATACAGGGGGTTTTAAAGCTACATGCCTATACTGGTCGGATACGTGAATAATTAACTAAATTTAAAAAGGTCTTAAAGAGGAAGATTAATTTACTGACGTATAAGTTAACATGTGTGTTGAAATGTTATGGTAGTTGAAAGGCATTGCGTTTAGTGGATCGGAGAAGGCATAGTCTGGTATAACAATGCTTCAGGGCACCCTTGATTGCAAATGAAAGAGAAGATCTAGAAGTTAAAAAAGCACCAACTCAGTAGAAGTAGGGTCTTATTATCTATTTAACATCAACGGCAATAAGGATATCAAATATGATATTCTTATTGGCGTTGATCAAATTACATCAAGGCATATCCATCCAAACAAAACCAAACATTACAACCAAACAAAAAAGGTCGTTTGTCCATTAGCAAATTGGTGACTCTAGATTCAAGTCTCTATGTCCATTATAGTAGTTGTTCCTCAACAGAGGCAGTTCCATCTGGAATGGTGACACTATCAGATAAGATGAACAGTTCCTAATTAATTTAATGTGAATTTGAGCAAGAATTTCGTTTCTTTTTTTCAGTAATAGAGACCGCCATACATGTGCATATAAAGAGGTAATTCAACGGCCGGATACAATACTTGTTTCTATCATCATATTGCTGCAATTTCTAATAAGGCAGTTAATCTGCAGAAACTTTCAATCAATTTAAATCACATTGTAAAGTTTTGTGAGGACTTGCATATACGTTGGTGACATTTTGAAGCTGATGTACTACTTACATTGATAAATTCTCCAGCGTCTACTCATCAAAATGCCAGTGCTTACGAACATACTGTATGAGTTTAATAGCCTTGCTTACAAAGATCTAATAATTTTTATGGCTTGTCATATCATAGCACCTTCTTTGGAACAGTTTGAAAACGCCGTATTAAAGTTTACTGAAATGCATTCAAACTAATTAATCAATCGCTACATTAAGTGAGATCGTACACTGAAGAAATAAATTACCAACCCTCTCCCAATAGTTTCCCTTTTACACTCAGAAAAAGGCGTCAAAAGGTCTCATGACAAAATTTTTGTTCATGCTCAGAATATTAGAATCGGGTATTTGCTTACATTTATTTTCATGTTTAATTTTTTGTCTTTGTGATTAACGGAATACATATCATTTCGACATGTTATTTATATTTATGTAGCTGAAATATTTTTATAGCAACTAAATAAAAAAAGGTTGCAAAAGTAATTAAAGAACACCTTGCAACCATCATTTAAGTTTAAGATATCTGAGTAATTTAAATTGCAGTTCTCATTTGATGCCTAATTTTTGTTAATAATTATATCGAAAGGTAAACAACATAATGTGCAGGAAAATATTTTATCAAGCCCAAAATTGATAGCAACTAATAAAGATAAAGGAGCAAAACTAAAATGCCTTAAGAATTATAATTCCTTATGACGGGAATTCCAAACTGATAACATTTTTTTCAACTTTTAAACAAATTTCATACAGTTGAGAAAAATCTATTCATTAAAAAATTATGATAGTTTAATTAGCATTTAATTTATAACGAAATATGTTTTAAAAGTTTATAAACAGACAAACTAAAACAAATGAATATAAATAGAATGCTCTGTACATGTTGTTTATTATTTTCATATAAATTGTATAAGACCTTTAAGTTACATATTTTTATAAACTCTTAGCAAATTATGAATAACATTAAATAAAATAGAATATAGAATACTAACTAGGAATATTTCATTTTCCTCAAGCAGTATATATTTTTTGACTATAAAAATATAGATAAATTATATTGTTTCTATTCAAATAGCCCGCAATAATAATGAGTCTAATATAATAATTGCATTATAAAATGATAACCACATTTACAACATTGACGAACAGAATTGTATCGCCCGAATCATCCTTTATTTCATAAAAGTAAAAACTGTGATAAGTGATTTTAAAAACTAACAAACAATAATGAAAACAAAAGCAAAGGTGGAGACACCAAAAGGTGCGTAAGCAACCGGCGAAAAGTATAGTGCAAGTTACATGACAGATATCATTAGTAAAGTTTGGTTATTGGAGATAAATGTCACTCCAATATGCGTGCAATGTGCATAACAAATCAGTTTTTCCTGGGCTAAATCTGATACTCACGTACTTGTCTATTATTGTCAAAGTACACGATCAATTATATCAGGTTATCAGCAACTTTATAGTCTTCACCATTTACCAAAATTACATTCTTTCAAGGGGTAATTTTACAAGCATTTAAATTTTGATATTTCTTTGCTAGTATAGTCAATAGCTTATTTGTATTTATTATCATTTGATCATTAACATATACGTTATTGATATATCGAATTTCCTGGCCTTGGATAAATGTTTTTCCAGTTGCGTGTCTTTTTTTCATATGATTCTACAGTAAAATAAATATAAATATACAGATCAATGTTCAGATGAATCCTGATATAAATCATCATTTAATATTGTTAGGAATTATTTGTATTAATTATTTAAAAGAAAAGTTTCAATGGCAAATTTGAACGATCCACCTGGCTCATTCAAATTTTATTGTCTTTATTTCAGAAATAAAAAGAAAATACATTTTCTTTTAAGGAAATTGAGATTTATTTATTGAACATTAGCAACCAAAAGATTACATTAGAAAGTAGTTTGAATGATAACTTTGAGCACTTACTTAACATGTTTGCGATACACATGAAAATATGTACCTACCTTAATATTTGTCTCAGGTGCACTGGGATTTTGATATAGAGCATATCCTCTATAGGGCTTCAGTAATGGCGGACAGAAGGCTAATTTGTTTATGAGTGCGTAAAATTCATCTGGTAAATCTGGATTATCTTTGATGTAATCGAATATGAACTGTGCACCACTCTCAGTTGTAGCGGGATACAAGATAAACCTGGGAAGATCTAACTTTTTCTTAGTACTCTTGGAAATCGCGATTGGATTTCGCTTGACGAGAGTTTGCACGATAGACCCTGCTAAGCCAAAGGAATTCACGTGGATGTAATCAGATTCCAGTGGCAATGGCTCACAGACAACTTTTATTTTACCTTCCACGAGTTCTTTGCAATTTGGATTAGGCTCGCTATATTTATATTGAGGAGGGATTATTCCTGTTTCTAAAGCAATAAGAGCTTTTATCAATCCACACAAACCTGAAACACAAGGAATTATTATTTTAATGACATGAAAATATAGCTTTGGAAAGGTATTTCTTAAGATCAAAAGGATTATATATATATATATATATATATATATATATATATATATACTAGGGAGCTGAATATATTAAACTATATTTCTTAATTTAAAATACTTACAAGCGATAAATGACAGGCATATAAAAGAAATACTTCTTTATCAATAATATTTTAGATATTAGTAATTTTCTTTGTATGGTCTAAATCTTACTCTAAGTTTATTAAAGATGACATATATTCATATTAAATATATCAGCTTCCATTGCATTCATATTGTATAAAATTGCTTGTCAAAGATAAAATTGTGTTACATTAGGAGTGAATCATGCTCAGTAGTTAAATATGACTTTAGTGTGAATAATTTGTTTTGAATGTCAGTTACCAAAGATAATACGAAGGTAAAGAATACACTGACATAAGAAGCTGGAAGCACCTTGTTTTCAAGAAAATAGAGCAAAAGAGTCTTTTTGATTCCTATATATTAAGCTATTTAAATAGATTTTTAGTTAAAGCAAAACTAAAAAAGAATATTTTTGGTTTCACATACCTTATTATATCACACGTTTAATTCTTTCACTTATAAAATGTATGAACATATTATCTATGTAAATATATTACATTGAAATAGCAATTATAGTCAATTGATTTGAAAAGTTTCAATTAATACCTGATGCTGCTTCTGTGTGTCCGATGTTACTTTTGATAGATCCAATGTATAAGGGTTTCTTCCTTCCATTTGTGCAAAAGACAGATGCAAGTGAATTCAGCTCAATCGGATCACCAGTTTTTGTTCCAGTGCCATGACCTTCAACGTATTGAATGTCATCCGGATTCACATTGCATCCTTTCAAAAGATCTTTGCAAACTTTAATCTGCATAGACATCGATGGTACAGAAATGCCTAAAGCAAAGAATGTAACTTGTAGAGGGCAATTTTTAAGAACATATTTCTTGTTTTATTTTATAATTCAATTTGTTAGGTTGTCTAACAGATGTGTCATCAGTTTAAAAAGAAAGAACTTGTTGTTTCCTATACCCGGCTACTAGGATTTTCATCTTACAGCCCTACCATAGGTGGAAGTGATGGAGCCTTTATGTAGGGGAGGGACAAGTGGTCATGCTATTGTGGTCCCGGAAGTGGGTTGTCATAATTTAGAAGAAGATAGACTTGATCTGCCCTTCTCAAGGGTGTCATTTCAAATAGCGAACATTGCGACCACGACATATTTTAAGTGCCTAGTCGCCATTAGTGAACACCATGAATCTGCGGTGGGATTTGGATTCGAAGTCTCTACTTTCCGCAAACGAGAACAACCCCCTAATCAATCAGACCATCACGTTAACAATAGAAAGAATTTCTCATGACATATTTAGATGAGTGGGGATAAAAATAATAGCATTGCTAAAAGTTATAAATTTGTCCATATCTTTATGAAATATTTTTTCGTAAAACAAGCTTCTTGTAAAACATTGAAATAAGAGACAACCTCTAAATTCTTAAATTTTGCCCGCCATTCGAAAGATTTCTTCTAAAGGATTAAATATTTTTTCAATTGAGAATAGAGAGAGAGGTGCACAAATTTCTTTTATTGGATATAATTTTAGAATAATTTATATTTTCTTTTTCTCAGCATAGATATTAGTTGTAGTAAGAAGTAACTTTTGTGAGAAATTTGGTGCAAAGAAATATTAAAATCCATACAATTTTGTGGTATTATAGGATGCAGTGTAAGGACATATAACACACTCAAAAATTTTAAAAATTCTAAAAAAAAGTTTTAATAAAATTTGCATTGAAGCAGAGAAATAATGATGAGCATGTATTGGGGTGCATGAATTTGCTAAAGAGAAAAAGTAAAAAATCTGTCTTTGAAAATTGAAATTAGGATTGAAAAATGAATAGCTCAAGACAATCTAAAATACAAAAATATCGGTGGGAATCCGGGAGAATCAGCAACGAAACGAGACAATTACAGCAATAAAATCCATCTGTGCTCCTGATGAGGGGTGCTCTCTGTTACGAACTGCTGAAGCCAAACTTAAATAAAACTTCTAAGCACTATAAGCAACAACTGCAGCGAAAGAGGGAAAAAATCAGTTGAAAAGTAGACGTTTATGGATAAAAGTTTGCACCCTCCAGGCGAAATTGATTCATGATAACGCAAAGCATCACATTATAAAATATTTCAAGGGTTTGTTAGTGAGGTTTGGGTGGGAAATTTCGTATATTGGTGGATATTCCCGACATAGATCATTCCGATGGTCATTTATTTCTGCCGATACACAATGCCTTGTTTTCTGTACACTTCCAGAAAATTGAAGAAGTATGAAAATGAGCTGACGACTTCAAAGCAACAAAAAACGAATGGCTCAATGCTGCAGTTACCCGAGCGACAGTGGAGGTTGTTAGACATTGAAGTAGAAATTTGATGAGTATTGAGATTATACATATACTCATAGTTCTTAATCATATTTATTTTTTTCAAAACGTGCTTGAAAATTTATAAATACACTCAATAGTTTCAAAAAGAGATAAATGTTTTAAAAGCAAGTTTTATTTTACTTCCAAGCAATTAATTAATCTCAACAAAGTAGCAATTAAAATTATTCTAAATAAATAACAAAAGCATTTTTTATATTTTTTGTAACTATTATTAAAATAATATTCCAAAAGCAGTTTTAATTGATTTAGTTGTCCTTATTGCCGTTGATCATGTAACACATTTTAATTTGCACTCTATTGGTTTTCAAACTTGACTAATTAATAACCAGTTCGATGAGATTTGGAAACAAATAGATCTTCTTTGTCTTTAGGTTTTATGACTTCAAATGAAGAAAAGTACATCATTAAAAAAGAATACATTTTTCAAACATAAAGTATAGATTAAAGATAGTAACAACATATAAAACTATGCAAATATAAATGATCAAAGTTTTCATTTAAATTCTTAAATTTGGTAATGTTTAACTATCTTCAATTTTAAATTCTAGAAAATAATTTTCCTCTGAATCAATAGAATTAAGAGGCTTTAATTTAGGAATAATAACGACTATACCTTCAGGAACAAATCCAGATGTAACATTTTTAACTGCACAGATTTTTCCATAAGCTCTTCTAGCATGTTTTGCTTTTTGAATAAAAATAGCTGCAACTGCTTCTGTTCTGAGCATTCCATCACCTATTCAAAATATGTATTGCATCATTAAGTTTAAGAATATTATAGTTATGTAATAAACATGCTTAGATTATTCGTTTTTATTATTTACTTTTTTTTATTATTATTTTTTATTTAATATATTTTTTAATTTTTTATTATTACTTATGAATTAATTTTAACTTTTTTTAATTATTTATTTATTATAATAATAAAAAAACTATCATTTTTTTATTATTATATTTTTAATTTATTATTATAATATAATTAATTATTTTTATTTTTTATTATTACCTTAGAATTAACTTTAACTTCTTTTAATTATTTATTTATTACAATATTAATTATTATAATAAAAAGTAACTAAAATTAAATTAATAAATAAAACTAATTAGGAATAAATTAATAAAAATTAATTAATTAAGAACAATTAAATCCTTAAAATTAAGTTTTTTTTATTATATTTATTACCTAAGAACGTAATATTTTTCGCAGTATGTTGCATGCATTTACTTGGCGAGCTAAACACAATCAATTCCATTATATGACGAATGCGCGAAATAGATGTTCAACTTAGAAACCATCAAATTTAAATGAATATTGGAATTGCATCATGCAATTTAAAGTTTTTTATTTTATTTTTAACATTGATGGTAGTAAAAGAAATTAAGTAATAATTAATAATTATTCTCATTAATAATAATTCTCATCCAATAATTAATTATTAATTATTCTCATCCTTAATTCGCAGAAAAAATTAAGGATGAGAAATTTTCAGAATAAAAGGTAAACAAAATGAAAAAAATGGGTTTCATTGAGAGAGATAAACCAAATCTGAATTTCTTTAAAATATATGTTGCATCCACTAAGCATAATAGTTATGAAGAAAGATCCAAAAATTTACTTTAGGTTGTCAAATGTGAATAGAGAACAATATCACTCAAAAATTGTACACTTTTAAAAATTGAAATAAGTATTAGAAATGTGTTGAAAATTTTAAAATCGTAACTACTATCTCTTAAATATGAAAGAACAATACATTAATGCAAGTTTATATTTTGATGAAGCATTAAGTATGAAGTAAGGTCCCTGAAGTTTTATAATTTTAAAACTATGGTCTTCATACACAAATAATAAATGCAAAACTTCTAATATGATATGATAAAAGGTGAATCCATCATTTCCTTATTTGTTTATTGCATATCATGCGAAACATGCCTAATAAGGAAATGCGTCACATTTTTTAATGTAAGCAATTGATTTATAATTGATTGTCATAAAGTAACATCTTAGAAACTGAGTCACTTGGCTTACTGTTTTTATCATAAGGCATGCTTTTATCTCCACTAGGGGATAAAATTCCATTCTGTAAATAAGTGTAAGTAATGATCGGGCACAGGTCCATCTGGACAGCATTGATGATTGCAGCCTCTATTTTGCCATCTGCAAGGTCGTTGAAAGCACACCATAATGCGCATGCAGAAGAGGAACATGCAGTATCAAGAGTATAACTGGGTCCTGAAAGTTTAAAATTATTAGATTATCTAAAATTATTTTAAAATATGCGTAAAGAAGTGAATTAAAATACTATACAAAGAACTGTACAAATTGTAAATAACTTTATTCTTTAGTCTTTAATAGTTTCTTACATTTCCATGAAAAATTTGAGCGACAAACTTTTGCAAGAAATGCTTTGCCTTCTATACGTTTAGTTATGGCTTTTTAATTCAAAATCAAGTTTTTGAGTTAAAAATATAATTTTTTTACATTTTGTTATATAATATACTGTTTTTATCAGTATTTTTACAAAAATAAGATTTTTGATGTTATATTTACAAGGTTAATCGAAAGTCATATTTCAAATATTAAAAAAAACTAATTATTATCCCTGAAAATATTTTTTCATAAACTCCTTATAGAGAATGCAAGCCGCGGTGGCTTGTTTGGGAAAGGAATCATTCTCGCAAACGTTATCCACAAGTTAGTGGATTTTATACCAAGCCTGACGAAGATCCAGTGTGTTCATTAATGGTGGCTGGATCACGTAAAATAGATCACGATCGCAATGTTCTCCAACGAAAATAATATTTTTAAGTGTGATAAATCAAATCAGGGGGTCTTCAGCCTGGTCCCTGTTTCTAAATTACGTGGACCAATCTAGTTTCGTTTCTTAACTACTGGATGCTCCATTATACAAGACGTCATCAATTCAGCTCCTTGTAGAGTTAAAATGTTTAAATGCTCCAAAAAGGGGCAAGGTATTAGAAAACGTTTAGGAGAATTTACAAACGAACATAACATTATTACAAATCAAAATCCTTTATCCTTATTTTAATGGGTAAATAAAGTATTGAAAGAGAGCAAAATATTTTCTTTCATTATGAACTATTTCATACAAAAACCTTAGAATTTTTTTTTTCCTTCAAAATTGGCAAATTCTCAAGATTTTTATGGAATAACATGCCTGGCCGCAAATAGTGCATTATTATGCTATAAGAAGTTGTCATTCTTTATTTTGGAACAAAGAGCTTTCTAAATCTAGTTTACTAACTGCATCACATCACATTGTTTTCTTTAGATTTTAAGTAATTTTTAGATTTGAAAATGGGAACACAGATCTAATTTTTTACGTAATCTAACAATGTAATAATTCAATAAGTTTCCAATACATGCCATATATAACACATGTATTGGAAACATATTGAAGTAAAACAATATATTTTCAATACACGTTTTCAATACACAAATATATTTTCAATACATGTGTATTATTCATTCGATATTCCTACATGTTATTTTTCCATAATATTTGAAGCAAAATGTTCGGCGTTATGTACTATGAATACGGGGTTCTATAACCTAACCTATTAAAAATTTAAAAAATTCTGGTATTTTCCAGCATTCCAGTTACTGATGTAGTATCTTTAAATCTAGAAAAAAAAGTCGATTTGTTAAAATGCTTTTACAAAAATGTTTCATCTTAGATAGGAAAATTATATAAGTCTATATATTTTCGAGATTTTTCCTGTTTAATATCAAACTGAGTGTAGTTTCAATAGTGTTTAATATGAGAGCGATAAAATTAACGTTTTCACAAAAAATAATACAGATAATTAAATAAAAAATTATCATCAAATTCTACAATTCATAGAAGGCTACCTAAAGAATAAGCTACAATAATAATAAATAATATTTGTAATAATAAGAATTCACTAAATATTTTATCCTGAACAATTTTTAAATTCATTATTGCTATTTTGTTTTTTAAAATGTATCTTTATATTTACTTATCTATACATTTTCCATAGTGTATATACAATTGATTTTTTTTAAATAATTTACAGAATTTTTATGTTTTATTACCGGTGAAATCCATGCTATACGACACTCTGTTAGCATTCAAACACCTTAACCAAGAGAAGGCAGATAATCTCTCGGTTCGGTCCAGGGTCAAAATTTGGCAATCGTCACTAATAGTACCATTATAAACGCCAATATTTGCTCCCATAATTGATGTTGGATCGTAACCTGTAAAATATAATTGAAAAATTATTTTTTTAAAGAAATAATTCAACTTTTGTACATTTTCTCTTAAAAGCGGAAACCAATTCAGTACATAAGACAGTTTTACCCAAAGTCAAACTAAAGTAAGAAGCTCTGAGGTTTATACTAAGAAACATTTTACCACGCAATAGAATTGAAAAAGGAATTCATTATAAAATAGTTCTTGAGCTTTTACATTATTATATTAAAAAAATTCTACGAGTTTCATAATAATATCATCAATAGAACTACGATTGTATAGTGGGTTGACCCTAATTCCAGTCTAAATAACAAAATTAAGCATCACTGACAATGCTAAACATTAGCGATTTATACCAAAAATTTGAGTAGTTCGACTGATGGATGAATTTTATTTGCTTGTGATTAATTCCTCGAGCCTAATACACTTCGAAAAAGTAGGCATCATGTAAAAAAGAGAGGGTTCAGTTCAGATATCAATCTAAATTTAAAATTTCTAGGCATTTGTTGATGGTGCAATTTAATTGCATTACTAATTTGGTACCTCACCACATCATTATGTATACATTAAAATTATTTGAGTTCATCGTTATGTAAACGTTAAAGCCAAAAAATCAGTTATTCTGAAGACTATATATGTAATGCGTAATCAGTTAAAGCTCTAAAATCTGTCTCATTACTCAAATTACTTACGGCCGTATTCACCAACCAGAGTTAAACGAGGTTTCAGGGTAAAGGGCGAGTTAAGTCATGAAACGTTATTCACCACTAAAAAAACAGCGATTAACTCGCCTATATGGATCCCTCGAATAACCCTACGATTTCGGAGTGTTAACGCCGAGTCAACAAACAATGGCGGACTTAAGTGATATGTCTGTTGTGCAATATTGCTAGTCAATCAGAAGCTGTTTAACATGTCGTGTTAGGTTAACTCCAAAGTTGTTTTACAGGGAATTTCCCCGCTTCGTGAATAAGAATTGGCGAGTCTTGCTAGAGTTGAGTTATATTTGAGATAGGCTACATTCAAGTTAACCCGTGTTTGGTGAATACGGTCGTTAGTTAGATAATCTGCAAGTTACCTGGATTATGCGCATTATCAATTAGGAATTCTTCAAAGTAAAAATACGCGTTCACCTACAAAATTTTATAAAATGATTCTTCACATAAATCATAAGCAACAACTTTCCAGCCAGATTTTATTTTCAAAAAATAATGTTTGATAAAAGATAAAAAAAATTGTCTTTGATGAAAATTAATTTTATATGTAGATTTTATTAATGAACTTACCTGCATCAAACAAAGCCTCGTAGCTGACTTCCAAGATTTTCCTTGTACCCGGATCCATACTATGTGTAGTTGTGTAAGGGATGCGAAAATAATCAGAATCAAACTTTTCTAGACTAGGTACCACACCTAAAGAACTGTAGGGTACTTTTGATGCTCCTGAAAAAGAAAGATGAACATGTTAGTTTTTACCTTTCTCATTTTGGAAGTATGTAATTTAAATTTCAAATATAATTATAATATCATCATTATATTTACATGTGATTTAAAAATGCATAAAATTGGAAAGAAAATATACTTCATAAAGGGTATTGATGTATTTAAACTTTTTAAGGATATATTATCATATTAAAATAAAGAGCTAAAAAAACCATTTGCTATAAGAAAGGGATTCAACCAAGTCTAAAATATTAGGCAGCAAAGACGAGAATCATAGTCTGTTAAAGAAGAGTTCTCTGTTTTATTCTTTAAAAAAAAAGAAAAAAAAATTACTTTAATTTAAAATAAAAAAATAATGATAGTTTTAAGATGAAAATTTTAATTTTATTCTGATGAAAAATTATTCACTGTGACATATTTAATTGATTGAAGTATCGAAAAAACTGGATATGGATAAAAAAATTAATAAATAAAAAATAAAAAAGACTTCTTCAATAACAATAGTAATTTACTCATTACCTTTATATCGAAATGAAGTAATTTTCATAAGCTTATGATATTGACTCAAAATGACGATTGAAGTAACTCACAAAATCAACATCTTATAATAGAAAGGAAAAATGATCATTAAGCATTGTTTTTGATTAAATTTTCATGTAATGAAAAAAGTTTTTCATGATTGAAATCAACATATCAAATCAGTAAATAATTAAAATTTTTCGAATATCTCTCTTGAATTACAAAAATTCAATGACCCTTTAAAAAACTAAAGTTTATTTCTCAAAAATCTTGATGTTTAACTCAGTTAAAAACTTGGTATTTTAAAATAATTTTTTATTTGCATATGTTACCGTTAAAGTGTATAGTTCAGTTATTTCCTGATGTAGCCCTAGATAAGTCAGTTAAATTATATAACAGATGAAAAATTTTGTTTATTTTACCTATTTATTCTATCAAATAACTAATGATAGACCGTTAAACTAAAAAATAAAGATTTACTTCTTTACTTTATAAATTAATGGATCATAAATTACTAAAATCTCTTGAAAAATACATTTTATCATCATTGCGGACGATTAATTGATACATAATGTAAAAATCTAAAGCACTTTGAGACCACATCCGGCTGTTTCTTCCTCCACCCCTCTTCGGGACTCAAGAAAAAAGATCCTGATGTACAGCGAGATTTCGCGCCGTTGTGGCTCAAAGAAGACATTCTTCTGTAACTTCAACTTCTGTTTTGGCTTCGTAATCCATATTTTATAGATCGTTATGATTTGCAGGTGTCAGTCTCATCGTGAAGAATTAAATAATAATTTAGGCTTATTAAGCCATTTTATGTATAAGTATTTTTAGTATTGGAGACGTCAATCTCCATTAATGATTGGTATATAGTTTGGACTACTTTATACCGAGCTTTACTTGTTAATTATGAGTGTAAGAGAGGCCTTTCTCATGAATGTATTTATTCGGCTTCTCAAGCCATGTTTGATTTTTAATACTTGTTTCATTTTGGGATGCTTTGAAGATTAAATTAATATTTTTTTTTATTTCCAATGCACCAGGCAATTACAAACTTTATCCTTATGCCGTACAAAGATCAAAGAAACACAAAACAAATTAAGAATACTGAAAACAATAACAGCACAAAAAACATACTATCAGGTAGGCAAACTGTTCAAAGAGTCTCTAGTTTCCCAGAATCGGGAGTAGATACAGCTCTTAGTTGAGGTGAGCAAATGGTCAGCATCCATAATCGCACCTCTGCAGCAGAGGGGACAGAAAGAACTATCAACCAAATTGAAACGAAAAAGGTGGGCATATAAACAGTCATGTTTAGATCCCAGTCGAAAGGCAGCCACTACATTACTCCTTGGAAAATTAGGGAGGTTGAGGATGCTATTTCTCCATGGTTTTTCTTTTGTTAGATCTTTTAGTAAGGACATGTGGATTGTCTTAAACATATGGTTAATTTTTGATGAGACTGACTTATAGCCAATCAGATTGTATGGAACCTGACTAAGTAAACAGCCTCTTTTGGCCAGCTCGTTTGCTTTTTCATTGCCTGGGACCACAGTGCGATAGAATCCACAGTAAAACAATCATTTTATATTTATTGTGCATCTTTCTTATTAAAGATCTACATTGCAATATAGACACAGTGTCAGGAGCCTGAAGGCAATTGGCAATAGCTAGAATCGATGACCGTGAATCTAAAAAAATGACAATCTAAACTTGTTCGGAAATTAAATTAATATTTGCATCTGTAATTTTGCTTGTGATTATTCCTCCTGAATCTAAGCAAATTGATTTACCATTATCAGATTACCATTTCAAATTAGAAGCAGAAAAGTTTAGTCATAATAAGGAAAAACAGATGTAATTTATTATTGCCTATATTTCTAATAAAATGCACTGTATAAATTCTACGTCTAAAAGCAACAGAATGAAACATACAGACACACACAAGTTATTGTAAAGCAACTATAAGCGGTTCAAAATTAAAGGCTACTAGAACAGGCTCAAGGTACTTTTTTGAGAGACGTATTTCATACTGTAATGATCAAGTAATCGTTGTTCCATAGAATATACCTAGTTATATAGTAGAATTCAATAATTTAATATACTTTAACTGGCTTGTGTATAAGACTGAACTTGTTTTATTTCATGAAATACCTAATTATTCTATGAAATAACAGATTTCAGATTTTAACTATAACTTGTACGCTTATATTTATGAACATAAGTGCCGAACAATTACTTCGAACTAATTTTCTGTTTTCCTTTATGTGTTAAATTAATAAATAAGGTCGCTGATCACAGACATAATACAGCAGTTCAAATTCATTAATTTAAATATTATATTGTTTACTAAATCAATTACATTAAATTCCTGAATAAAATATTAATAAAGATACCTTGACTACAGTTAATAAGAGTTTTACAGTTGTTATTATGAAAACAATAGCTACCCAATTGGTTTAATTCTCAGTTAGAAGAAAACTATTATTTTTGGCGACTTTGGCATTAAAAGAAAACTGAATGTTAATTATATGGATAAGTGTATTCTATACTTTCACAGTTCTATTTTTATGTAAAAACTTTATTAATAACTGTTCTTTGCTATGCGATAGTTTCTAAACCTTGACTTTTAATTGAAACAGTTTCTTTTTTTTATCATTGTTAGGAGTTGAAAAAGTTACCTTTCTCATAGCGAGCATCTGTGTATTTCAGGAGACATTTTTTATTCATCAGGCCATCTATCAATTCCATAATATTTTCGCACTCTGGGAAACGGCCAGATATTCCGGTAATGACAATGTCTTCCGGATCGTAACCTCCCGTGCAATATTCATGGTGATCATCCAAGCAGCCATCCAGCTTTCCTTCCATCCTTATCTGTTTTTACTAACCACGGATATGATACGGGATGAAACGGAATAAACTATAAAAAAAACAAAGATAAATATAAAAAAGTGGTTATTAAACACCTAAAAGATGATATAACTTAACTTTAAATGTGTCACAAATATTTCATTTAACTACATTAAAAACCATATGATTCGCCCCTCCAGTTCATCTTTGGTATAGGACAGTCACCCAGGGGATTCTCTGACTCTTGTATGTAGCAGACAGGATCAAACCACGCTTACTTCCATTCTCAGTGGACACTTTAAAACTATGAAGCTCACTGGGGTATCTAAGCAATTTGATGACTGCAAGTGTTTTTTGGACGAGGCTTCTCCTGAACACATTCTTGCTTGTCTGAGTCTCTCTAGGAGGGATCTTACTGACAGTCCACTTTTAGTTTTGAACTTCTTCAGGGTGCCCAATTTCATAGACTGGATTTAGCTCCGCTAATTTCGGAGATGTGCAATACAACACATAAAGAGTGAATTAACAGCAATAATTTTAGTAATCACTAGTTCTTATCAATAATTCATTTTTAATTCTATACTTCTCTTTATATTTCACAAAAATATTTATATTTCCTAACAACTAAAAATGCTTGTTGAGTTTTTGTTTCAAGTTTTAGTCAATAGTTAACGTCTCCAGTTAACAGTCAGCATGTTTTTTTCATTCTTTATTTTTAGAAAGAACATTTTTTAAAATAAGTCCTTTAATTAATGTCTGTTCAGACTTATGAACAAGTTTTTACATTGATATATTTTGTTTCATTGAAAGTATTAGATCCTTTATTACCACTGTATTAAGAATCTGTGATTAGATTGACTTAGACTGGTCGGTGAAGTAAAGATACCATTAATACTTGATCCAATTGCAAAATATTTTGCATCATGCTCAATAATGTTTTTTGCTTGAATTGAACAACTGTAAGCAACAGATGTCCCTGCAAACTCACTCGATTTAGCAAGAAATTTATGAGAAAGTAGTGAAACTATTGATTGCACCTTTTAACAAATAACGATGTCCATCCAAGATTTTGGGACAGTCTTCCTAAAAAATTTTTTATGTTCTGTTTCATTCAATTCCTCTTATAAATTATTCAGTGTCATTGCTTTCAAACTTCTTTCTTCCAATTTTTTAGATTTTCATTCATTTTTTTAAAAGTTGTTTTACAAGAATTCTGTCAATTATTCACCTCCTCATGCGGAAATCTGCATACTTTTGAAAAATCTGCCATTATCTTTTGATTTTGGATTATTAAAATCAAATGCTCTTTTAAAAAGAAAAAACATTTTATATCATTATGCATATATTTTCTAGTTCATAAAACAGACTTTTTTTTTTACCTTCTTGATGCAAAATATTTTGCTATCCTTTTGGCTAGATTAAACGATTTGATGAACAGAAATAAACAGAAAAGGCAATCATCTAACTTTAAGATTTGTTATTCACGTTATATCTTTTATATTTTTAAAGCAACTAAGAATTTTCCTTATTTCTTCAAACAGAATTAGATACAGTTTTTAATAATTAAAATTATCGTGATCAATGTTTCACTTTGTAATTTCTATAAAATAAAAACTTTTAGATCAAGTGTTGTAAAAATAATCATTGAATATTTTAAACAGCAGAAAATACTTACTTTTTAAAGCAGCTGTAATTTCTTTGTATACAAATAGCTTAAAAAAACACTGCTTTGTAATTTTATGATAAAGATTTTCAATTTAGCAATACTAGAATCAAGTGTACTATGGGAATAAAATGTAATTTCATTTTATCCAAATTTGACTTTTTCACCATTAAATATTCTCCATTTTCTGCAAAATTTCCACCAGTTACAAGCGGACAATCTATTATAATATTCCGAAGATCGTAATTAGCTATTATCTATGTATTAATAATTAGCAATATGCATTGTAACAATGTAGGATCTTAAAATAAACGTGATAAGTATAGAATATGATATAGTCCAATTAATACATCTTTTTGAATAAAAGGCTGAAATTTAAATAAAACATATATTATCATTATTTTAAATTCAGTTAAGAAATATTTTCAGATAAAAGGAAATATGTTTCTATCAAGTCATCAACTGCTGGCATGAAGGCATGAGCAACCAGGAAAATAATGCGATCTAGTTAAAGCATACAATTATTGCGTAATTAATAACGCGTTTCACGTTAAATCAATTACTACATTGTATTGCATAAAAGTCTTTGGTGAAATATTTGCCATAACTACTTATATAGAAACAAAAACTAATTCATCAACTTGATCTTAATGATCTTGCTGAAAATAAAAATTAAAAAAAAAAAAAAAAAAAAAAAAAAAAAAATTTCCGTCATAGTTCCTTGTTCCGTTTACATCTTTTGAACACACGAATTTCTTTTTTCATCTGAATGTAAATCTTAATATATGTATAATTATTTGATTAAACAAGAAAATGTTATTTTCAACAAATTCCACTGTGTTTACCGAATGTCTTAACTTTGTATAGTTTTATTTAACTACATTATTTTATTATTATTTAAATAAAAATCTGGGATAATTATATAACATGGTACATAACTATCATTAGCAACCCATCATATTAAAAGTATATGAAATACTTAATTTTCAAAAACATGACATGTTAAATGATGTACTTAAAATCGATAATAGAAACCATTTCATTACTATTTCATTTCGCTACTATTTCATTCAATGTTATATTCCTTTTTTTTTTTTGTCCCAAAACCCAATCCTAAGGAATTTTAATTTTAAATTCTTCTCAAATATTAGTAAGCTTTACTAACATTAGAAATTTAGTTGAGTTGAGATACGATATTATTATAGCTCTAATGGTACGCTTTGAACTTTTGTGAACAGCACTATGCTCATCCAGTAGAAATTCCAGCTCATCCAGGATAAAATGAGACCAAATTGAGTTCATAAAGCTGAGATATTCCATTCGCTTGCGAACTGCAAGAGGCTTGCAACAAATATTTTTAAGAACTATGAGAGAACCAGTATGCATCAAAGATGTTTGAAATTCCTACCGATTGATTTTTAAACTTTATCAAAATTTGAGTCCAGATGGACAACAAAGTGCAATATTCTCAAATGACTTTTATGTCAATGACTATGTAATATTTACATCAGAAACCACGAAAGTTCTCAATATATTTTACTAAGATGGTATTTGAATTCTTGACATAAGATGTGTGATAGCCTCATGTGGCAATGCTGACAAAATTCTGTCAGCATTACCACATGAGGCTATCAATTCCACAAGACTGTACCTCAATAATTTCTTTAAGATACAAGTAATCAAGTTACTTTTTTACAATGATAAAAAAAATTGCAAGAAAAAAAAAGACTGTTGATATTTATTTGTTCTACAATGATAAATAACGTTCGAAGATACTTTCCAACACATTCAGAAAAAGTACCATATCAATTAATAGCTCCTAATTTAAAAATTCAAATCAACTGAAATATACAAAGTGTTGACATTCATTTCGCTTTGATGGTAGTTTTAAAACATATAAAAGAGTAAAAGTTTACAAATGTCAGTAAAAACGAGTTTTACAAAATAAAAACTTATTTACAAAAATTAAATCTGTAAAAATGATGAAATTAACGGATAATAATTTATGGATTAATGGATTTTTTTTTTTAAATGATCATCTAATCTTCGATTTTGAAATTATAATTAAAGCTTCCATTTGAGACTAAGATGTTTGGTGTAAAGTAATGATCATAGTTAATAAAATATTTTATGATGTCTAAAATATAAATAATCATTAGTTTTTCGTTTTGTTGATAACTTTGGGCAACTTATTTTTTGAAATCTTATAAGTGATCTTGATGAGATAATGAAAACTATATACAGTTATGTATTGAAATTTTTCAACACATATACATCATTGGAGCAATGTTCAACACAATGCAATTTCTTTAAGAGTAAGTAAATTATGTAGTCACTTAATATGAGTAAGCAATATAACTTTTTAAGCTTTAAAATAATAAAAATTCACAAAGAAAATTCCAGCCAGTGATTTCTGAAAAATCTCCCATATCAATTTAAAAATCAAAAGGGTAATGACCAGTATTAATTCGTATGCTCAAAACAATATCTTTAAATATTAATTTAAAGATTGTGCCTTGAAAAATATATCTGAGCAGATAATGATCAATTAACAAACGTTATATAAAACATCTCGAGGCTTCCTGTAAGGAAAAATTAATCTGTATCAAAGTTTGCGAAACAGGAAAAATTGTTAATGAAAATGAAAATTCGAAACAAATGGAAGTTTCCAAGAACTAGTGGAGTTTACGTGCAGGCGGAAAATCGAAAATGTCATAAAATTCTCATTTCCTGTAGATATATACAAAGGAAAACCGTACTTGAAAAAATAAATTAACCTCTTCTTTTTTTTATTTTTAGATTAATTAAGTACTTCATAACGGCATTTATACCAAGGTCACTGACAGTGAACTCCCTTCACTTAAAAAATAATTTTAAGGGTGCTAAAGGAATTAAAAACCTGAAACATTTAAAATGTGTACATCAATTACATATGCCATATACGGCAGTTTTTATAAATTGTTAAAATATTAATAAGTAAATATCAATATACATACACACATAACTGCATAAAATATGAAAATATTGCAAGAATGAAATCAAAATATGTTTTAAGGATACTGGATAGAAACTTTTCAATTAAAAATCTAACCTATTATTTTTACAATTTTCACTGTTGCTTCCATCAAAAGAAATTTTTAAAGTATAATGGAGGAAACACTTAATTTCATTAAAATATGGAGTTATATATAATTTAACTAAAAATAAATTTTAAAATCAGTCATTGTAAATTATTTATATTGAAAAAGTTTATAAATAAGCAAATAAAATTCTGATATATTGATTATATACAGCAAAAAGAAAAAAAGGAAAAGTATGACTTACAATAAATGATATATATAGTTTTTAATATATAATGAATGATATTTAAAATTTTTAAAATTTTGTTCCTTAATTTTTTAGAATTTTTATTTATTAATTTTATTTAAATCTACATTTGAAACGAAAATTGTAATTATATATATAAATATATATTTGCCCTTATGTGAACAGATACAGATTTTAGATTTTGGTATATTTTTTTTAACGTATTCTACTTATTTCTCTCTTCCAAGGCAATGAATTGTATAATATAAAATAATCTGTCCTTATTATAAGCCTTTTAATTATAAAATTGACAAAAGTAAATTAAATATAGTCTCTTAAATTTAACTCAAATGAAATAAATGAATAAAAAATAATCAATATATTTCTAAACCTACTATAAAGCTTTAAAACTCATAAAAATTTACCCCAAAGAAAAACATTAAAAAAAATTAGATTGAAGGTGAGAAATTTATTTAATTTAAAAAAAAATACATTATGAAAATATTTATTACGATTAAAATATAGGAAACTAAATAAAATTAAACCTTTTTAATTATATAAAAACTTATTAGAAATCATAGAATAGAAAATTTTAAAATTTAGAATGTAATGACATATTCTTTCTTTGACTGCTCAAATTTACATTTTTTATTCTACACAATTCTTTAAAAATTTGTAATATTTCTTTAAAAATTTGAAAACTTAATTTTCAAAATTTCAAAGAAATATTACATTTATAGTATTATCACAAAATTATATGTAATGATTTAATATCAAATATTGAATAAAATAGTTTTCGTATTATTTCGTTTTTATAAATTAATATGACACAAATGGGCAGAAGTGAATTACGGTTCACATTTACCATTATTTTTCTACTTTATTCAGTGAAACAATTACAACAAGAATGTCAAAAACTTTAGTCCCTTTTCAATATTTCAAATTGTAAAATCATAAGACAGCATTATTAATTTATGATGAACTATAACGCCCTTTCATTTGTCTTGAAGTTAACTTTTCCTTCTTCTTAAGAAACTTTTAGTCTCAAACAATAATTTTTCAATGCTGAATCAACAATATATATATATATATATATATATATATATATATATATATATATATAAACAAAAATCAAGTAAAAGTTCATTGTTTAAAAAATGAAATTTTAGTTGATGCAGTTACAAGAAAAAAAGCACGGAGAAGTAACATACTGAAATTTTTGTTTTTATTTCGATAAAGAAGAAAAGTAACGCCAAAATTAAGTAAAAATATCATTGAATATTATAACTTACAAACAAAATGTAACTTTTTTTTTTGCTGGAGAGAATTTTCAAATTTATAAGCAGAAAAAAGTACTTTTTATTATAGTTAAAAGCGTAAAATAAATTGTGGGACGTTAAGTTGAGACAACAGATAGCTGATAAATTTATCTTTTAAAAAATTTGAAAGTGGAAAATACACATTTTATTCGAATTAAACAGGAAGAATTCCTGTTTAATAATATTACTTTCATATTTGTCAATAAGTGTGCACGTAAGAATTCATTTTAAATTACATATTCTATAATTAAAGTGCTTACTGTTTTTTATAATTTATTTAATTAATATGTCTTTTCAGATTTCGAAAAATTTGTGATATTCAACAGATGAACAGATCTAAAACACCGTTCTTAAAGAAAACTTAAATTTAATATTGTATTTTTATATTATTGGTAATTCTTTTGTAAATTTTGCTATTTTTTATACGCAAATTACATAAATAAACTCAAATTCGTTTTTAAATATTTTTTTCATATTTCATGAGAATAATTTAGGAAATGATTATATTAAAATTAGGATCACATCAACTTGAAATGATAGTTTATATTTCTTGATAGTTAAAGTCGATTACATCGTTTTAATGAAATTATTTATCTTGGTTCAATACGAACATAAAACGGCAAAAAGTGTTTTTATATATATTTTGCTTTTCATAAAAAAATTTAATTTAATATTTTTAATGCAAAATAAAGAAAATTTAAAGTAGAGGAATTTTAAAGGGAAAATTTTTCTTCCGATTATTGAAATTGCTTTACACTCAATAAAATGAATAATTAAGGGAAAATTTATTGGTTTTTAGAAGATTCAGATAAAAGCAAACAATGCACTTACGAAAGTTATAAAATATGGATTTTGTCCGTGAAAAAATAAAGGATTTTGAGTATTTTCAAAGTAGGGTCTTGAGAACGATTTTGGTGGAATTCAAGAAAAAGATTTCTAGAATGCCGAATTTTACAGCACTAAAATAACCTGCCCTGATTATCTGCCTTGGACATAATATATATATATATATATATATATATATATATATATATATACATATATGAAATATGAAAGATAATAACATAATGAAATTTTTCTGGCTGGCGCATGTTTTGCAAGGTACAGAAGAAAACAAAGTTCAATGGAAAGGTGCAGTTTAGAAATATAATTTATTCATCTAACTAAGAATTAGGAATGCTTTGATTATAGTTGAGTTGCCTGCAGTAGTCGAGACCTTCTGCAATTGCCTCATGAATGATAAGGTAAAACGATGATAAAAATGAACGATAAAATGATTTCTCAAATGAATTGTTCATATGCGTCAATGAGATATTGTGGTCAAATTTTTCATGATTCTTTATTAAATCCCATGCATTCAAGATCTAAGATTTCGTTTTAATTCATTATTAAGAACTAAATATTTGACTCTTTAATGAAAAATAATTATTCTATTTCTATAATGTCTGATTATTGTGCTAATGGTGAACTTTTTTTTTAAGATTTTGTTCAACCAATCACGAAAGACAGTTATTACTAGCCTTTCTTGTGCTTTAAAGTGATGTAAAAATTAAAGAAATATAAATATTATGAATTATTTGTATAAATAGTTGAAATGATTGTATTTTAATGGTCTTTTTGTAAAAAATCCAAAATGAAATCTTTCAAATCAGTAGATTTACGTACAGTGTTCATGAGGATTTGAAATGATCTACATGTTCCTAATTTTTATGGACTCTCAGTTTGAAATATTACATGATATAATGAAAAGCTATTTATATTTTCTAGAAGGGAATGTAACAAAAAAATGCTGTTAAATGTATTATGATATTCATATTTTAATAAAATAACTTATTTTTAGACATTACTGATAGTAAATTTTCTGATCTTAGTAGCTATTAATATTATGGTAAAAATAAATCGAATGAGTTAAATCATAAATTAAGCTTCTAAATTCGTAATTCAACAAATTTAATTAATTATCAAGTAATTCTAATTGATTGAAATTAAAATAATGGAAATATACTTCATTTTTTTTAAAAATTGAAATAAAATATTTTGCCATTTGAAGTTTACAAGGTGAAATTTGGATTTTTCAATTCCAACTACTAACATGTCATTAATTACTCATTATATATTACGATTATTATTTAATAAATATGAAAAATACATTGATGGGTTGAATTACTGTTCTGAACTTGCCGATATGAAACGTTTTGAATGGGTTTGAAAATGAATCTTACCTGTCTGTGCTGGCTAACCGTGAGTTGAAGATGACTCTGACGACTTAGCTCGGTAAAACTATATTTGTACATCTTCTTTTATAATTAAAGTACTTTTCTTCCTGCACAAAGGGCGTTGTTATTGCCACAAATAGCAGCCATCATTGGTTCACGTGAAATGGGGTGATTTTCCTGAGACGTTAATTAGAGATTTAATTTTTTTCCAGTAAATGAGTAAGATTTTTCCTGATCACTCAGCATCTTTGTAATGAAGCTCTGCATATGATTGAAAAACACCTGAATCTGAAAAAATGGGTCAATAAATACAAACAAAATTAAATTACAAGAGTTGAGTGGTTTTATTCTATAAATAAACATTTTTTTTTTTTTAATAACTCGAAAAATTGCTTCCCCTTATAGAAATAGTTACTGCTTTCAAGAAAAACATAAATTCATTTAATTTAAAAGATATTTTTCAAAATTTAATTTTGAAACTAGACTAAAACTACAAAGAAATGTCAAATTTTTAAAAAAGCTAAATTTTGCTTATTGTATTATTTTTTAAGTAACGATATTTAATAACTTGTCATTGTTATTGTTGTCAAAAAATCATCTTGTTTTGAATTTAACATACTATAATTTATAGTAAAAATTGTTTTGAGAGGTTAAAATGTAGCTAAAACTTCAAAATTAAACTGCAATTGCGGCAGCACAAATTGTTTTTGAAACTATGTAAATCTAAATAGATTTATGAAATACGGATCAATGAATTCAAAAAGTCTCTAATTACTTGCATTTTCAAAATCTTTAATCACATGTATTTACTATCGTATAAATTTCTAAAATTCAATTTATTTTAAACTTATTAAAATTTAAAAAGGTAAGAAATGCAAAAATGAGGTAAGAAAAACAGAAGAATTAAATTTTCATCATGCCTTCTAATTCGAGCATTTCTCTTTTAATAAATTTAAGTAAATGTATTTTCCTCATATTTTTGAAAAAAAAAGATAAGATATTTCTATTTAGAATAATTGGAACTTTGATTAATATTTTAGGGGTAATGTACATAAATCAAAATGTACATTTTTTAAAGTGAAAATTAAATTGCTATATTAAATAAAGACATGGATATGTAGCGTTAAGAATCTATATTTTTATTCTAGAAATTCTATTATTATTATTGTTGTTTTTGTAGAAAAGATTATTTAATATTTGAAAACATTATGCATGATATACATTTAAGAGTAAAAATTCCATTTTATATTTAAAATCAAATTTCTGAAATAAAAGAAAACATTTTGTTCCATGTAATTTAAATGTGCCTTTCAGAATTTTTTCACGTAAATTCTTTATATCAAACAGATTTTTCTGTATTATATCAATATTTTAATATTTAAAATTTTTAAATTTATTTCACTGCTATTGGTTTCATTTATGAATAAATAGACTAATTTCAGTGACGTCTAAATACGTCATGTGGCATAAAACTAAAAAAAAACTGGACTAAATGAGATTATGCTTATTATCCTTAGGGAAATATGTCATTCACGACTCTTCACTGTAATTTATGGGCGTATATTTACTCTCTTACAACTTTTACAACCACAATTAATTCCCTATCCCATATATGCATAGAGTGTTCGAAATTCTTCGATTAACGAATTAGCTTGTGAATATTTTTTCAAGATTAAAACAAAAAAGACATTTCCAAAATCTCCTGACCAATGATAATATTGTTTTTTTTTTTTTTTTTTTTTTTCCCCAATCAAAGTTATAATTTTTACTTAAATAACTTATAGATACTAATGTGTCGGAAATTAAATATTTAAACTCATATTCTCTTATCATTTATTATTACCTTTATTTAGGTTTCTAATTAGTAAATATTTATTCATAGCACGTAAACTACCCTCTAAAATCTCTCCAAACGTGTGTGTCCTTGAATACCAGAGACGCGGGGTGAGGGGGAGTATTCCAGCGTCCGGGTTGAACATTTAAAAAATCTGGCAAGCCTACAAAACTGCGCGATTTAAAATGGCTTCATTTCTGGCGAGAAGCAAAAAGATAGATTTAATTACTTCAGCAAGTGAATTGGGGAAAATCATTCCCCAAGCTATAAAAGAAATATAATTAATTCTAGGAACTATGATTGTAAAAATTTTATTTGAAGGTCATTGAAGCTCGCTTAACTCAAAAAGAGCAACAGCTCGCATGTTTGAGATAGAAAAATTACACTTAAAGGAAGAAAGTGCAGTTCGTGAATTTGGGCTAGAAAAATGACGCTTACGGGAAGAAAGTACATTAGGAAATGCTAATAATGCAAATAATTCTTATTCAGAGAGGCGTGATTCTTGCAACTTGCAATAGCTTATATAAAAGTATGAAGTGAATGCAGCGATATAAGTTTTTATCTTATATTATTTGAAAGAAAAGCATGTCAAACAGATTTAGATGAAGCTCACTGGGTTTTCCATCTTCTATGACTTTTACCAAAGTATATTGCTCGTGAACCGGACGATAAAGCAAATAATTACTATCATATCAAGATACTTTAATTAAAAAGATTTAAATTAAGCCCCGAACGATTTTGTTAGAAATTTTATGCACATTCACGTTTATTTAAAAATACATGGAAAAATTTTGCGAAACGTTAAGAAATTATTTTAATAAATACAGGTTCTTAAAATTTTGAACTTTAGAGAACTTAATGACTTAATTGCTATGGAGCAATTAATGCGAAAAGTGTTTTCCCCGCCATAGATGAATAGACTAATTTAGCAATTCAGGAAAAATCATCAGAGAAATTAGATTCATATAAGAATGTTAGAATCTGAATAAAATCTTGTGTTGAAAACTAAAACACTAAATTTATTGAGAAAACATTATTGCTGTAAAAATGAAAATTTCGTTCAAATAAGAGAAAACCATGCATTTGAAAGTTTCCCTAAGAATGAATGTACAGAAGATATTAACACATTTTTAGAACGATTTAGGGGCTGTTTAATTAATGTTTAAAATGTATAGACAATTTTTATAAATGTTCGATGTGATAGTCTTTTTTCTGGACTATAAGTTTGCATCGTGATTTTCATGATAGAAGAGCTTTTCGTAAAATTTCCAGGGGTATTGCTTTCTATTCCTCTTCCACTTCTTTCCAGAGTCTGTCTATCGTGGTGGGTTTGCGATTAGAAAGAGCTCTTTTTAACAAACCAAAGTCACAATAGTCCATAGGTAAAACGTCAGGGGACTTCGCAGAAGTATGTTGAAAAGGTATAAATGCAATACCTGAATTAGTCTTCAGTTTTCCAAGGAATGCAGTGTTAGTTTTCGAAGTATAGCTTGTAGCTTTGTCTTGATAAAGTTTCACTCTTTGAAAGTCATTGGGATAAAGAAGTGGAATTTCTTCTGTAAAATTGGAGTAAAACCTTCTCCTGGTAGCATGATGAGCTGATTTTAGCATATTTCCCCACTTTTCTTATTTTTAATTTCCCATTGTAGGAGAAACCTGAGACAATCATAAACCTCTTACTGAAACTTTCTTCATATTGCCGGAACCAGGTTTGTACATTTTTTTTCTCCTCGTTTTCTATAATAAATAGGCTTTTTTTGTTGTATTCACTTAGGTAAACCCATGCTTCATCAAGAGCGACAATGTATTTGCATTTTTCTCCTGCTAAATGGTTTTCATACAAGAAACTACAAAATGTTTTGCGTTGAGTCACATCTCAGCAAAAGCTGGCGAACATTATGTTTTTTAGCTTTTTAAGTTGTAAATCTTGGTTTATTATTTTATTTATTGTTACTACAGATGTATCTAAAGACTTTGCAATTGATTTCTGTGTTGGCGGATTTTCCCTTGTTACCAGTGATTTCACTTTAGAAATATTAGAAACAGTACGTACCTTTTCCGAATATTCGTTTGGAGTCATCTTTCCATGTAGAAATAATGATTGAAGGTTTTTACCAGTCCTATTAATAATGTTGCTTATTTTGCACTTAGAAATTTTAATACCATGCATTTCACAACGTTTTTAATTCTGGAATAAGAATATTTCCCTTCAGAAAGCGCAAAACATATCCTTCAATCCACAGCTTGTTTACATGCGACGTTTTGAAAGAAGAATAAATTTAAAAGCAGCAGACGATATTTCTCACTTCAAATAATAAGCTGTTGCCAAAAATTATTATTCTAGAAGATTTACTTTCTTTTAATTCTTTATCGTAATCGTTCTAAAAATGTGTTAATACCCTCTGTAGTTTTTATTCCGAAAAAAAAAAAAAAAAAAAAAAAAAAACAACGAAATACGAATAGTGAAAAAAAAACAGCATTGAATATTTTAACTTTAATGATTATGGATATATTTCTAAAAATTGTCCAAAAAAAAAGAAAAAGCTTGATTTGTAGAGAATGTGGTAAGACTGGATATACCAACGACATTGTTCGAAAAACAAATATAAAAACTGTTTGACGGTAAACATTGAAAACTTTAAAGGTTTACATAAAAGAACCAAAAATTACTGATTCTAAGAACCTGCGTTATATCGCTTAATATATACGGGATCGAACGTCTTTTTAATTAAGAAATCAGTGGCAATTATATTAAAATTGAATTATAATTCCGTTAAAGAGAAAGTTATTTGTGGACTCTGCTCTACTGTACCATTTGTCTTCACTCTTAGGGATATGCCAAGTGGAATTAAAAATCGACGACATCAGCGCATCGCTTAAAATATTTGTTGTGAATATTGACACTATGGCGTTTGACCTAATAGACTTAGAGAATACAGAAATCGCGTTCGTCCGAATTGGCGCCGAATTTGACATCTGGTACTCGAGTAGTACTCTGTTTTTTAAAACGGAAGTCGAATCGAAACAACAGCAAATAAAGCTCTAAGTGGAAAAACCTCTTGTAATAGAAAAAAATAGCATAAACTTTATTCAGGCTGGGATATATGGATTAATTCTGTTCTTGTTGAAAACTGTCTTGTATTATTAGAGGGAAAAGAAAAAGACTTTGATTCTGTTTTTGAAATTAAAAATGATAAAATGACAATTGCTGTTATGAATATTGGCTCAAGTGATTTTAAGTTCAATGTCTCAGTGGAGTAACCGATATGTTATAAGATAGGGATTTAAATTCTGAACATAGTTTTCCATTAACTAATTTTTTCAATGCAAGTAAAGATACTTATATATCTTTATTTACAGTATGCACTGTAGATAAAGATATATGCGCAATTAAAATAGATGATATTAAACTTAATGAAATTATTCTTTATAATAAAATGTTGGAAATAGTGAAATTAATTAATGATCATAAGGATTATTTTGCATTGAAAATAAGTGATGTTAATGTACTGCATTGACTAAAATGGAAATTAATGAAGTTCCTGGAAATAAAGCAGTTTGTTTACGTCCTGTGAAGCAAATGCAGCAGAGAGGAATTCTATTAAGAATATTATTGAAGAATGAAAAGAAAACAAAATTGTTTCCGAAATAAGATCAACTTATACCAGTCCAGTATTGTTAGTTCGTAAAAAAACTAGTGAGGAAAGACTTGTTGAAACTTATCTTTAATTGCCTGATTATTTCAGAAAATGAAATAATTGGACAATTAAAGATAAGTTCCTTTACACAGAACTGATGATTTAATAGAATGTCTTGGTAAACTTAATGTTTTCACAACATTAGATTTACCTCATGGTTATCGTCAAATACTATTAACAGAGGAAGCTAAGTTAAAAATTGCTTTTATTACTCTAGATGAAACAAGTCAGTTTGAATGTATGATTTTTGGTTTAGCAGATACACCTTCAGAATTTCAGATATTAAGGCATCATGTATATAACTATTGGTAAATAAGAAAGTTTTGTGTTATATGAATGATATTTTGATACTAGCTAAGAATTAAAATGGTATGATGGAACGAATAAAATAGCTTATTGAGGGACTTATGTCTTCCAATTTGACTTTAAAATTGTCAAAACGTGAATTTGGTAAAAACGGAAGAGATTTCGTCGGATTTATTGTTAATGGAGAAAGAATAAAACCAGGGATGAGAAAAGTTAGATCGATAAAAAAACTTTCAACTTCTAACAATATTCATGATATTTATAGATTTTTCGGTTTAAATGGTTATTTTAGAAAATTTGTGGAAAAATGTGTTCAAAAAGCAGAACCTCTATCACGACTCTTGCAAAAGGAAGAATCCTTCAAATAAAAAGAGGAGCAAGAACAGTCCTTTCGATTAATGAAAGTTGCCTTACACAGCAACCAGTGATAGATAATTTTGACTCTCACTCTAAAACAGAAGTACTTTACGATGCAAATTCTAATGGATTAGCAATCATGCTTCCACAACATAGATCGGACAACAATTACGGTGGGTTTATTGTATCAGCAAAAAGACAACTGAAATTGAAAAAAAAAAAAATATCTCATTCAAGCAAATTTGAATCGATGGCCGTTCTGGGAAGTCTCGAAAGACAATATTTATTAAGCATAAAATTCAAATTAGTGACAGATTATTAAGCATGGGTGTACATGAATTAAAAAAAAAAAACAAACAATCTTCAAATTGCAAGATGTGTAATTTAATTCAAGAATTCATCTTTGATGTAGAACACAGGCCTCAAAGGAAAATAACTCGTATAAATTTGTATCTACACGAGTCATTTTCCTTTGAAGACTACTAGAAACTACAGACAACTACTACTTTACAAACTAGAGAAGATCTCTAATTTGGAAATCAGAAGACATAGTAGAATCCCTGATCGAAGATAAATTAGAAGCTGTTTGACTTCAAGTGAAGATGAACAAATATTGCTGATAAAACAAGCTGAACTAGAAATATGAAAATTGGTAGAAATATTTAAGAAAAAGATTAAATATAACAAAAGAAGAAAAACAGCTTATAAAAAAATTACATTTTTCGGAGAAAAAGATTATTTAGATACATAAAAAGAAAAAAAAATTGTATTATTCGAAATCTACATTATTCCTAAGAATATTAGGAAGAGTGCAGTAATTAAACTCCATGATCTTATGGGACATTTTTCTGCTGACAGAATTGAAAATAAGTTAAAAGAATTGGATTTATTTTTTTTTATAAAACCTTATATACCATGGTTTATTAAATCCAATTAAAGCAGGACAAAGACCTTTTTGCAATTATACATGTAGATCATTTAAGGACTTTTGTTAAGAGCTAATTTCACAAGATTTGTCCATTTGACTCCAGTGAACAGTATGTCAACAACACTTGTGCTGAAGGCTCTAAAGAAGTTAAATGCTTATGGTCTAGCTGAGAAAATAATAACAATCCGTGGAGTTTATTTCACTTTGAACCAATTTCAACAATATGGAACTGAAAATTGAATTCTTCGTACGATGTGACCATGTGCAAATAGAATGGTTGAAAGAATTAATAACCAATAATGTCCTTTCATCACAACCAGTATGGAAGGTCAAAATCATAAGAATTTGAATGCTAAATACATTAAGTTGGAAAATTTTGTAAACAAGTCAACGAACAAGACACTATTTGAAATACTCTAAGATTATTCTGCACGATTAAAGACTGGAATTTTGAGAAAGGTAGCTGGTGAAGAAGCTCGGATTTAGAAAGATTCATCTATATTGCAGGAAGAATTTTTAAAACAAATGGAAGGAAGTCAACAAAGAAATGAAGCAGTATTATGATAAGAAGAGATGAAGAGCTATGACATTTGAACGAGGACGTTTAAACGAAATTGTTGTAATGAGAAAATATCAAAAATCTACAGGCAAACTTTCGAAGATACACTGTAAATATTGGGCCCCTCTTATTGTTACAGAGTTATTGCCGAACGGTATCTACCGTATGACTTAGCTGGGCTACAAAAAGAAAGGTCACTTCTATGCAACAACAACTCATGTGAGTCAGGTGAAACCATGGATAAACTAATCGGATTTTGGTGAAAATAATGATATTGATAAAGTCAATAGAACTGAATTGCATTAGACACAACCCATATAGATATACATGCAAGGACTAAAAGTAAACGAGAGTTTAATGAATGGTTAGATCATTGCAATTTTATTTAGAAAAAAACTTGAAAATTAAAAGACAATGAACTTAATGACTGAATGACAATGAATTAAAAGACAATGAAAAAAAAATTAACTTTTAAAAGACGGTTTACTGTGTATTCTAATATCCATTAAGCAATTTGGAAATTATTTAGTATTTGTTTTGTGAAAACTTTCATATGCTTCTAATTTCATTTATATAAATTTTTATCATAGGTAATTGTGGTTAAATTGAATTAAAGGTTAAAAATAATAAAAAAATAAAAAAAATAGTAAATAAATAAAATAAAAAAAAAACTTTAGTTTAAATTATGTGCATGTTTTCTGCATTTAAATGGTAAAAATAATTGTGTTTTTGTGTATTTTTATATATGCTCAACATTTTAAAATCTATTATTATATGATAATTTTTTAGTAGAAAATGAAAATTGTGTATTAATACAATATTTATCCAAGGGAATAAAAAATGATAACCTATCTTACATTAATATAATTGATATTAATTTGATTTAATCTGTTATTAATTGCTGTATATTATTGTTAATTTCAATGTTAAAGTTAAAAAAAAATTGTATTAATTAGTAAGTGAGTATGAGTTTTAAAAAATCAATTGAAGACAATTGTAAGATCAATCTGGCTGAAACTGAGAAATGTGAAATTCCCACTAGAGGGTGAATTTAAAAAAAAGAATAATTGATGTACGTTGACTGTTAAATTCGGTCATAGAATGGCTAAGCGCAATTTTCAAAAAATTTATTGTTTGTTACCGAACTGCTGAGTCTTTTATTAAGATATCTTGACATAGCTATGTGCAAAAATAATTCAAATGACAAATCAGTAAAATTATTATGCACAGCTAAAATATAAAAACAAATTTTTTTTCGAAATATGTAATTTATTTTCTTCTAACTATAATTACTTGCATTATAGTTATTCAAATTATAATTCATTGCTCTTTAAATCAACAATTCGATAGACATCACATAGACGAATAAATGCAATTAGAAGTTCTCAAACAGAGCAGTTGCTCAAGTGGTCAGCAAAGAAGCCATGCCATATGAAACAAGGCTTCCTAAGGCTTCGTCTCAGGGGCAAGAAAGCACTGTTTGTTTGGTGATATCACAGAAATCACTTTAGCAATTATACATTGGAGGTACTTTCGATTTACTTTAGTTAAAATGATAGGAAAATTGAAGCGCATAATTTGAGATCAGTCTCACATTCAAATTAATAAACTGAATCTAGATCATTATAAATTGTTTGCACTACCAGAAAACATTTAAGAATTTTTGGCTTCTCTAATTGATCAGAAAGCAAAAATGAACAAATCTAAATTATTTTTTATACGTGAATTCATTTCAGTTCATAGCATTTCGTGTAAAAAAGAATTATTCATATTTTTATTATGGAGTCACCAAACACACAAAACAAACTTTAAATTTTTAGACTTTACAAAATTAAAATCTTATAATTTTATTTATTTATATGAAATAGTTTCCAATATGTATTTAATTATTGAACAATAGTTTATATGATTTTTAACAGAAAAGTTTTTAGTATTTTTGTAGTTTGAAGATAGCAAATGCTTAGAAGAAATATTAATGGAAATGACTCAATTGTCGAAGAAGAATATGTCTATTAAATTTTAGCTATAAATATCAATAGTTTGTGTTTGTATATCATGCAATATAACTGTATTTTTTTAAAAAAATAGGTTTAATATTTTTTGTTTCTAGTATTATCTGTGAAAGTTAGACTGTGAACTGGAAGAGTACTTTTGATTTCGTTTTCTGCCAGGACTAGAGACACTGGGACGGGACGATAGAGTCGTGTCGGAGTAAGGAGAACGGTGCGGTTGGTTCTTTTTCTTGGGGGTAGCGGAAGTCCGCTCCCGGTCGTTGTAAAACAAAATGTCTGAATTCATTGTTTGTGTGTTAATGTGTAATAAATGTTTCGTGTCCCAATCATTTGTTTTGTGTTATTCGACCATCCTGGAGACGACAGGATAATGAGAACATCACATTATCTATATTAATTTTTTTTATTGCTTTATATTAGCTATATTAAATATTAAATAATAAAAAATGTAATTAGTAAATTTTATTTCACTAAAAAAACAATGTAGGATTTATTACAAAAGTATTTTTTTTAAATCATGTCAATAAATATTTATAAATATATTTGTAGTAAATGGATTCTTCCTGGTTTCATCAAATTACTAGTAATGCAGCAACAAATGTTATGGATCTTGGACTACTTCTTCATGTGTAGAAATGCCTGCTTTTAGATGGAATTTTTTTCTAAAATCCCAAAAAGTCCCGTGTAATTTTTTTTTTAAAGGATTTGATTTACGAAAATCCTGCTAATAGTCTCTTTCTGAAGACACTTTAAGATACAAATACTATATCTTATATAAATTTTTTTTTTTTTTTTTTTTTGCTTGAGTTCAACCATATTTCTTGTCAGCTCTTCAATTCAGAATCAGCGATCAGTTTTAAATTGTTATCTGCTGAGTTTTATAGCAATTCATATTTGTTCGAATTATGTTGCTGAATTGTCCGCAGCTTCATTATTTTTGATGTCATAGTGGGTCTTGACCCAAAAGATTTTTGAAATTTTCAGTGTTTCTCTTGTGCATCTTGAATTTCAAGAGAAGTCTCACATAAGATCATATCCGGTCAGAACTACGAGCACTGACTACAGAACTTCATGAATGAGGCAGTTATTGATGTCCTTAAAGTACTTGGTAAATAGCATGGTAGTGGTTTCTGTTACTGGAACTTCGTCATTAAGCTAGATTTGAATCGTCTTTATTAACTGTTTATTCAGAAAAAAGAAGGATGCACAATCAAATTTGTTCCAGATTTTCCAAACCATTAATGTACAGAAAGCAAAAATCAATATTGCTCTCGAGACTCCACTCATCCCTCTTGATCCGGGTAACTCGTCCTGCAGTCTCCTGTTCTAAGTGTTGTTGGCTTTCCACTCAGTATCATTGATGCGAATTGATTTGCCACAAGTCCACAGTTCAAATAGCTGTTGCTAAGAGTAAGAATCTTAAAGGTGAATGGAGACACTGACAGCCTAGACTTGGAAAGACTGACAGCCTAGCCTCTGTCAAAGTTATCCCGTAAGCCTTTGTAACTTAAGTACGACCCTTTGTATTCGTTGAAGTTTTGGGTTTATTTTCACTGTATTATTATACCAGACTTGGCAATTTGAGAAGATGATACTTTCAATGACGCTGCAGTTGATGAATTTCAGAATGATGGATTTCAAACCTCAAGAGATTTTGTGGAAACTAGGGCTAGCTTTTTTTAAAGATTACCCATTTTGTCTTTGACTTCGTTAAGGCCTTTTAACACCTTTGTTTGGGAAAACTGAATACTAATTTCATCCAAAGAAACACATTTATATGTGTCACAAGTGCTATTTCCATAATTGAAACTTTTGGTTTTTTGCAAATTAAAAAAAACTGAACTACTCTCCACTCTTTGAAAGTTTTTAGCATCTAAATTTTTTCCAAATATTTTTAAAGTGTCAAAATATTTCCATCCGAGTAATTAGTAAATTTCAACCAAATTCTAAATTCATTGAGGGTGTTTAAATTTAGCTTGTAGATATTTCCGATCTTTCTTCATACTATTACAGAATAAACATTTTTGTTTATTTTAAGCTAAAAACGTTTTTGATTGCATCAATGTTTCAGTATGGTATTTTGATTAGAAATCAAACTTTCTTATTTCAGAAAATCAAGCTCAGCACACAACGCCACCTATGAAACGGAAAATTTTATAATCTCTAAACATGGCTGATTTTCATCAAAAACTACGGTAACTTAAGGAGGGGGAAATTTCTGGGAAAAACTCTCCCCATAGGATTCCCGCTGTTTTACGATGGTGGGATATTGTTGGAGAATTAGCTTTCCTCACTCAACAAGATATGTTGACCTTCTGCAAGATCTTCCGTTTAGAAGAGATCTGTAAATAACGCACACACACACATGTTTAGATTCTTGCTTTATTAGCGTTGGAAAAGTAACTATGATAAGTACTTTTGGCTTCACTTCTTTATTTTCATTTAAATAGATTTTAAGATTGAAATATTATAAACTGTTATATTGTTACCTTGTACAAAAATATTATTGACTATGATTTTTTTTTTAACAAGACTACTAATATATTAAAAATTAGAGTATATAATTTAAAAAATGCATTTTATAAAAATATATTTTATTTTAGAATCAAAAATCTAATAGTAAAAACGAAAACATGTTTATCAGAGAATAACATTGAGGCAAATATATTAATCTTATTTTCAATCATTTTGAAAATTTAATAAATTTTTACTTCTACAAACTAACTTACTTCATTGAAGCAAACAAAAAATACTCTACGATAAGCTGATATACAACCAATAAATATAAAATTAATATAATATTAGCAGCTTTATAAATTTTACAATTTCTTATGTTGCGTCTAATAAGAATTTAAATAAATTTTAAATTTAAGAAATAATATTATATATTTGAAAAATGTTTGGTTGGTTGTAAGAGTTCAGTGGAAAAACATAAAAGCATTTCAATAACAAGACAAATGATATAATTCTATACAAATGCAAAAGCTGAAAATGTGCTTAGAGGAATCATTTTAATCACTCAAGATTTATCTGAGAAAGTTGCTGTTTTGGCCAACGTAAAAAATGCCATTACTTTTCGCAAGAAAGGAATGAAAATAATGAAGTATCAAAAGAATGAGTAAACATTATATAAGGTGCTATAAAACATGTAACTAATCATAGTATAGGATGTTCGAGATGAAATGCTGTAATTCCAAACTATTATTTTTAACGTAATAAACAAGTCTGATATCTTTGTTACTTGCAGCGTAGAGGTTTAGAAATGGAAAAATTTATTACGTTCTAAATAAAATTTGTTTTTGGTTATAATTTGTTTTATTCCTGCTCACGTGCTAAAAACCGAAAAACTAAAAAAATTACAGACGGGGGAATATTACTACTTTTATTCTTGTGGGGATGCTGTATCAATGTAATAGTTTTGGAACAAATTACTCTAACGGAGACAATTATTAAGCAGATGGTAAAAAATAACAGGAAGGAAATTGAGCATAAATTAGACATTCTCTTTATCACTTCCGTGACTCATGTAGAAATAGTATGACTATCTTTCACTCATGTCTACAACAATAAGTAAATCATAGATCACCTCATAGCCCCTGGAATGCGAAGCGTAATACAATAACGTCACCAAACAGGTTTCTTATACAGACATACTAAACTCTTCAACTGCAAGATTCTGTTAAACAAATGTATGCATATTCATCTGGATGCCTTTTCTCATTTGACATTGAATGTTGTTCTTTCGAAAAATCTAATTTCCCGCGAAATCATTTCAACATTTTTACCATTTTAAATATACATCTGGTTTTCTTTCTCATTAACTAAACTTTATAACATTTCCATTTTCAGCCTATTTTAAACATAAATTAAAATTACTATAGTCCTAAAAGAAAACTTTACTTTTCAGCTAAAAGGAAATCAATGAAAAATCGAAAGAAACATGTAAGTCAGTTTCGGTATAAATCAAAGTAAGTAATTTTTAAAAAAGCTATCCTAAATCTTTATTTATATTTTAAATAAAAGTTTTTTAGTATTGTTTTGCATTTATTTCAGTGCAAATGCATCTTCCAATGTTGCTTCAAATGAAGAGCTTCTTATCATTGGCCAATATATCATTCTTTACATAGGAATTGCAAAAATTATCAGAATATGGATATCTTGGATGTTCCTTTAAAGACATGATTTTAATTGCAGAAGAAAAGAAAGGCTTTAAATCTGAATGCAATGCAAGTTATGCAATTTCACATCTAAAGTTTGGACACAGAAAACTCAACCGAATCAAAATTAATACCAGTGAATTCGGCAGCAATTGCTGGAATTGTCGAAACAGGCTGCGGATATTCAAGTCTTGAAGAACTTACTTTCGGTTTAGAGTAACCGAGTCTTTCATTTAAAGCCTATGCAAAGAAGCATGAGCAGGTGTCAGCTGCCTGGATAAATGCAGCTCTTCATGACATGGAAAAAGCAGCAGCAAGAGAAAAGCGCGATACTTTAGAACAGAAGTCTGTTGACAAAGTTCCAATGATTTCTGTTGTTTTCGATAAAACATGTGCTAAAAGATAGCATAAGACAAATTTATCATCTTCATCAGGAGTGGTAAGTCTTAAATATTTTCATAAATAAAAGCATGTTAAAATTCCAAACATAATTTATTATTAAATTATACTTAAATTCTTATATACTATCAGCCTGCTTTCTTCATTCGTGGGATAAAAAATTTTCTAGTTTCCATGCAATATATTATGAGTTCATGCTTTTTATTTCTTTATTTGATAGTTCATGCAAATTTCTACACATAACTATTTTATGGAAATTTCTACAATTTTTATGTGTTAATAACTTTAAAATTTAATGTTATTTTCAAAGAAATATAAAACTGTTCTTGTTATGCTAATTTTATACTGCAATTAAGTTTCAATAAGTGAAGGACAATTTTTTATACCATGAATTTTTATTCCTTAATTATCTATTTCATATGTATTCCAAGAGCAATGTTTGAAAACATAAAATGAAAAAATCTGTAAACAGAGAGCTATGAGCTATCTCGTTAAATAAAATTTCTGATATCCCCAATATTTTAAAATACCATCTTTATATATATATATATATATATATATATATATATATATATATATATATATATATAGGTACCCTCATACAACATGTTATAACATGATTCGTAAATTGCGGGAACTCTCCTACAGCACGGCATTCTATAAAAGGGTTTCGCTATAACGTGATGAGAAAACTGCAAATCCTTTGTACATACAACACTGAATGTACAAAGGATTGTATGTACAACTGCGGCGAGGCTTGTTGTACTAAAGCTACAACGTTGCGGAAATGTATGTTGGTCCTTAACCGTATTTGTAGCCAAAGTTTTATATAGGCACGCACGAGGCGATAGACCTGATGCATATGCGTATTAGGTATTTCAAAGCATGAACCGGCACTTGAGACGGTCAGCAACGGGGACTGTTTAGTTATGATTGTAATGGGTACAAAATCTTCTAATTCGTGATGAGACGTATATCCGCCTTTCCCCGTATCACCTCAGAATATTGTCATTTGAATGATTTATTAGGAACGGGGATTCTATAACCTGCATCGGGCGAAGAAGCTATAACATATGTTTATTACTTACTTCTTGAATTTGCTACTTCAATATGTTTCCTGAAGCACATAAATGTTTCACTCTAAATTCAAAATTGTGTTTAAATGTTCTCAGAAAAATTGTCAGCATAAATTTTTTAAAAAAATCGAAGGAATTTAAAAATATATAATTGAAAATTTGAAAAATAAAAAAGTGATAATATATCTTTATAGTTACTCTATATCACTCTAATAATTTTCTATTTTACGGTAATATTTTTTAAAACGTACATCCATACCTAATTATTTGCAGAAATTAATTCCATTCATTAAAAACTTGATAGAGAGGAAAAGGAACTTTGCAATAAAATTGAAAGGCGTAAAATCCATAGTTTTTAGTAAATAAGTAATTCATGAAATTTTAATAAAAAAATAGATATGAATTAAATTAATCAACCTTGTTAGTTTATATATTTAGTTTAAAAAATATTTTATCTGAAATATTTAAACTACAATTTATTTAGTAAGAGCATTAATTTTAATAAATTTAAATTCTGTAGTACATTAGTCAATTACAATCTTTGGTTGCATTTAAAAAAAAATATCAACAAATTGACATTTTATTTTTAAAATAAAATGTTTAAACTTATTTTTTTAATAAGTAACTTCATGAAAACAATGAAATTTTCGTGTACATTTTCTTTTGGTTTGAAAAAAAATTAATGACATTTTAAAATTATTATAACATAAATTGTATATATCATTGGTACATTTAAAATTTATTTTCAATTTTTTTTTCAAGCAGAAATTGTCTTTATTGTATGATTTCATGTAATGAATAATTTGCAAACGAAGAAGATAAAAACAGAAATTTAAATGAAACCACTAATGCAATTCGGAAGCATTCACTCTTTGCTACAAAAGAATTATTTGCATGTGTATTTTGAGGACTCTTTTCAATACTATCAGGAACGAGCGGCTAAGAGAATAAGTTTTTTAATATTATAATAAGCTTTGATTTTAGAATAAGAAAAATAAAATAGCAGAAAAAAAAGTAAAATAAAATTATACAAAGTTGTAATTCTTATCCATAATTATTATTTAATAAATGTTATAATAAATTTTGTGGTCTTGAACAATATATTTTTAACCTAGTTATTTTTTTCTCCTTCAATTTAGGCTGCCGTAATTGGATACAAGAAAAGATATTGTATACGGAAAGAGATATTGTATCTTAGAGGTAGAAATAAATATTGCTCTTCTTGTTGTATTATTGCTGAAAAAAGAAACTTGGAATTCAAAAGTCACACATGTTTAAAGAACTGGAATGGTAATTTATTCGGAATGAAAGCTGATGTAATGTTTAAAGGTTTCTGCCAAAGTTTAAACATGTACGACTTAAAATATGCCCCCTTGATAAATGATGGAGACAGAAATGTATACTAAAAAATATATTTTATATTATATTCTAGTCTCTTTGATGGTTTTGAAGTGGAAAAATCCAAGTGAAAAAATCACTTACTACGAAATAGCAAAAAATGCAAAATCGGGTTACAATTTAAATAATAAGATACTGATAGGGAAAAATGTCTTAAGAACCAAAAAAGATGTGGTAGTCAATGCAAATCATAGGTGAAAAGAACTGATAATCTTTGGTCAAAAAATAGTATACTTAAAAAGAGATATAATAAACATACCAAAGCATGTATTTGTATACCCTGAAATATGCAAAGACTGTAAGAAAAATGGTGAAAAAAAAAAGACTCTTAGCTCCTTAAAAACGATGGTTTTTTTATACAAAATAATAGAAATTTTAGAGTCTTTATCCCTGCATCCCAAAAGCTTATTATTTAACTAATACCAATCTAGTATAACCATTTAATTCAACTGTTGCCAAATTAACGGGTGGAAAAAGAATTAATTATTGCTAAAAGGACTCCTACCAAACAAGATGCTATGCTTCAGTTCTTACACGCAATTCGAAAAAAATATATATATATTGAAATGCACAAAGAATTTAACAATAGTAACCCAGTAAAATACTACAAGCATTTTGAAAATAAAAGAATAAATAAATTAAATATAAGTGCAAAATAAAACGATGTCTAGGAATTTGGTGAATTTTTTCAAGGACTTGACAAAACTTATGGCCCTATTACTGAGAAGACAGATTTTCCCCATAATGAATACCAGAAAAAGAATTGAAATTATTAACTAGTTTAACTCTATCATTGAATGAAAGAGAAGATTTAGAAAGATCTATTATACTTCAAAATGAAAATGTTGTTTGTTAAAAGGACTTTTGGTGCTGTATGGCGCAAATTGACTGTGTCAAATTTAGTAAAAACAATATTACATTCTAATGTATTTTTTGAAGCAATTTTGTACTAGGAAAATTTATGAAAAAACTGCAATTCTTGATTTAGAAAAAGAAATAGGCTTCAAAATGCGGGATATTTATTGATAAAAATTTGCCTCATTTAGCCTCCACGCCAGACAGAATAATTGGCAAAGAGGGAATTGTTGAAATTAAATGCCCATATACATGTGGATTTTTTATCCATATACATGTTGCAATATCCACCCACACGGGAGTGAATTCGTGGAAAACTCTGAATTCAATTTTTGGAAAAAAGACAGAAACAAAAGAAATTATGGGTATAAATAAAAATCATAAATTTTAGTATGGTTCGCAAAAAAAAATTTCTGATCCCCAAAAATTGCAAAATATAATTACTCATTACGTTAAGTTATATTTTAAGATGCTGCATTGAAACATAATTAAATTCAGAAAAATACATGAAAATTTATAAAAATGCTATTTCATAGAATAATGCTGCGATAAATAAGTCATACTGCTGTAGCTGCATTGTTTTAGCTACATGTTTTGCATCGTTTCGTTTCGCACTCTTCTAATGTTTGACTCTCTTGTAGGCCGCATATCTGTATCAGTTGAAACATTTAAAAGTGGGATTACAGATGCATTCAATTAAATATCAAATATATTATTTGGGTTATAAGGAAGTTTTTGTGTATTGGTACGAAGTAAAATAGATGAGTTTCAAAAGAAAACATTATAGTGGTTAAAAACGACATGCAAATGTTTTCTAATTTTGATTAATTAAGAAAAATTATATTAACCAGCAAGTAATAACCCTAGTTAAAAAGCCCTTAGATTCACCACTTACAGAATCTGTTGCTCGTTATTACTCAAAGAATGAAGATTCCAGATATGGTAATATGTGGATAATAGATCCATTTGCAGCGAAAAATCTGGATAGTAATTTAAGCATGCATCTAAAAGAAAGCCTTGTTGACCGATCATCTGATGAAATTTTAAAATTTAAATTTTGTACATCCTTATCAAGATCTGAGCTTCGGCTTTCCGTAAAACTTTGAATACCCTCTTCTTAGTGAACAGGCGATGAAAATCCCAATTCAATTCAATTTTTTACAACTCATTAATGCAAAAAAGCCTTTTCATCTAGCACAGCCTTCTAAACACGATACCGAGTTTTTGTTTATTTTATTAAGGTTTATAAAGAAAGCTTTCATAATTTGGTACAAGTAATAGTTATTTTATTTACTTGGTACATATTATTTGTTCTTAGATCACATAATTAACACTTAGAAAATCCTATTAGTGGTCCGCGGGATTTTAATTATGAACTTACTGGTCCGTGAGATCAAAATGTTTGACGACCGCTGTCTTAGAGGGAAGGTTGTAAAGAGAAAAGATGAACAAGCCACAGGCTGTTAAACAGACATTAAAATTCTTTTATTACAGCGTTTCTCGTTTATCCGCATTTGAGACTATCATTTAGGAAGTATCTTTCCTCATGCATTCGAAGTAGTTATACTGACTTTTCATTTGGAATGATAGTTTTGGGTATCATTGGATTCAAATTGTGGTTACATCTAGTTATCTAGTTGCTTACATCTAGTATGTATGTATGCATATGAATGATGATGTCGTGTCTATGAAGTAAGTGCAGAAGTCCTAAATGTCCCCGAATTCGTCGAAGACAGCCCTTGCAATTTTTACAGCTTTGTCTGAAAAGAGTAGCTATACTGGATCCTTTGTGCTGATATTAAAAAGCTTGGCCAGTATTGCTGGACAGATGAAGATGTGTTGTGGAGACAGTTGAGTGCTATCCGTGCATTGAGGTATAGCTCCTTTGTCCATCTGCAGAGATTCTCATGCCCATCAAGTGTTTTGTTCTAAACCTGGTTATTATAGTTGAGATGGTTCTGTCACTTGTTCTGTCATTGTTTAAATGTATATTAACAAAGCCATTTATTTTATACAAATGCATAGAAAAGATTATAATTTGTATAAGACAATATATTCTTCCTATTGTATAAATTTCAATGTATACATGTATCATGCCGTGCTCTTGGTATAGCAATTTTAGTAACTAGCAATATATATGAATGTTTATAAGCACGCGAACTTATGAGTATGGATTAGGAATCAGCAACAATTTATGAAGATAAACAGGTCTTTGTAGCATAATTCTGTTGTTACAGTAAGTTGGTGAGGGATGCTATCTTTTTTTTATACTAGTGTAGGAGTAAAGGCTTTTATCTTCTAGTGTGAACTACGAGCACTGGAGCTAAACTAATAACAGAATGGTCAACACTTTTGCCTATACTGAAAAAATTTAATTCCCACCTCAGAAGAAATGCTTGTTGAGATTCAAAAAATTGTAATTTGCGTCACTAATGGGCGATACTCATTGAGAACACATTATCGGCAATGATGTAGTGTTTTCAGTAAAGCTTTGAATAGTATTATCAACTGATAAAGTGACGTCATCAAGGACAGAAGATGACATGAAGTAGAACGATTTCAGATTACAAGCTAATTAAGAATATCTGGTAATTGATTTAATGACAATGCAATTTTTTTTTTTCGTTTTGTTTGAAAATTATTTTTTTATAGAGAAATTATACTTTTTATGTAATTTTTTTTTACTCAGTTAATAACTACATTTTATTACAAAGAAGATTTTCTTCTAAATCCTCATGAGAGTGGATAAAAGTTTTTCGGGCACATTTTATTGTTTAAAACATTTATTAACCTTATATAACTCGCAGATGCTATACAGAATTTCAATTATTTTTTAAATTAATTGAATAAATATATTAAATGTTTTTTTATTAAATAAATTGCTCATATGTTGGGTGAAATATTTCAAATATTTTCTGGATGTCTTATGAGATATTAAAGAAAAACTCAATGACGTTTTTCCCATGCTTACATACTACATTCTGAAAGTCGATTATCATTAAGTTTAATGCAGATAGTATAATAATGACAAAATAAGTTGTTAAATCTATGGTTTTTATCAGTTATGAGGAAACTATAAAAACAAGAATTCTTTAATATAAACATTTCCTTATGTAAACAGCTATGTTACGTCAAATGTCTGCGTCATACCTTCGTCCTTCATAATAGGCAATGACTTCCTGAATAAAGCCATGATGGGACGGTATTGTCGGATGTTCGTCGACTTATTTGCAAGGTTTCCTAAGCAGCTTACTGACGTTTTGTGTTTTCATCCTAGATTTTTATCATTTTATTTATTCAATATTGAAGGATTACCGTTTTATATAATTTGGATTACCTTTATCATAATGGAAACTTGTAGTGCCTAACTTTTCCTGATTGCAGCGGAACGAGATAATAGCCGAATGGTTATCGCTCTTGTTTTCAATTCTACGCTTTGCAGGTTCGAATCCCACCTTGGACTTGTATGTTTGTAGTGATTTGGAATCCATTTTAAGCCTTAGATACCGGTCTCATTAGCTTTTGTGTGCCAAAAATAACTGCTTAGGGACAAGTAAACAAAAACCGATTTCAGCAGAAAACAAAATCCTCTCTAGTTTATTATAACTTAAAGTAATTTCTAAATTACCTTCTCACTTAAAGCTCTATGGATATGTAATCCAAAATAATATGTGGAACTTTCTGAAATTTTTCTATTTCGAAATTTAATAAAAAAAATATTTTTGATGCTATTTTGAAAATTAACTTTGATATCATTATGGTCACTATCTTCAGTGGAAAAATTAGTAATGAAAAGGAAACAATCAACAATCTCTCAAAGCTGAGAATTATAATTAGTTGTGGTAAAAATCGAAAATTTAGAAAAAATGGAAACTTATTAATAATTATTGTGAAAAATCAAGCAACTATAACGTTATTGCTCTTTGAATAGGATAATACAAGTTGTATTGTTAAGGAGCGAAGTTAAATGAAAAGCAACTTTTTATTATTAAACTTTCTTTATTCCATCCATTTGATTGCATTAAGTTATTCTTAGGTTCTAAACTACGTGCTTTTAAAATTGTGTCCTTTTAAAAAAGAAAACTTCAAGAGATAAATAGAATATATAATTTATATTTTCAGTTAATTCTACAACATCAACATTTCCAAATGGGTAATTTGAATTAAAAATTGGTTCTAATCTAGAAAATTCTTGAAAAAGTCTCTCAAATTCGGAAGGTTTTATTATTACATCAAAATATCTATATTTAATGCCCCTCCGTTTTTCAATAACTAGTCAGAAATATTTTTGAGATTTTTGATTTAATTCCTTTATAACTGAAAGGATAATACGTTTGAATTGTTTTTGAAAGTACCAACAAATTCAATCAATTCTTTGCTTGGTTTTTTCCCTTGCAATTGTAAATTCAATTCATTAAAGCACTTGTTATATTAACAACAGAAGTCAATTCCATTAAAAAAATATTAACACTAATTTCTACATATGCTTCATTATTTGAATCTAAATGTTTTTTTCTTTTAGCAAATCCCTGTAATGAATTTCGATAAAAATATATTTTGATTTAACTAACGAACAACTAATATGACAATTCCTCATAATATCAGATTCGTTTTAAATTAGTTAGACCCAAAACATTTTTCTCTGTAGAATTCTTCCTCGAATTTAATTCATATAGTATAGTTATCATGAAGATCTCCACCCATAACATGACATATATTTAGAATTTTGTAGCAGGAGACTTCTTCATGAATGATACCAAAGTAAGTGAAGTAAATCATAGTCTCTAACGCACATAGCCAAAATTCCATTGAGTTTACCAATCATTGATGATGTTCCCATCAGTTGTTATTTTTACAGCTTTATAAATTAGATTTTTTTTTGTTATATTTTTAATGAGGTAGTAATATATTTTTCATACCATTTTCACTTCGTGTTTTTTTAACCTGGTAGAATCCAGTTTGAGCTTGGTACAGAGAAATACCTCAGTGCTTACATACCCTACCATATGATATATGGCACACACATTTGGCATTTACCATTGTTATGAAAAACACCTTTTCCCATTTTCTATTAAAACTACATGCATTTCCTTTTTTTAACTCTTGTTCTTATCATTGTACCCATTTCTTAAAATATGATAGATTACTAATTTTATTACAAAAATGCAAATAACACAAAATTATCAAGATAAATATTTAAACCACTATGATCATCTACTAGACCGTGGAATGTGGACATATTCAATGCAGAGAGCAGCAAACACGTGAACCGATGCATCTGCAATGAAAGCTACTTAAGCGTCATCGTGCCTTCATAGTACGCACGATGTACGTAATGATGTATGTAAAGGTACATGTATCATTTACAAATTCCTTGAATTATTTACTTAAGTAAGTTCAGCTGCATTAATTATGAAAAGCCAATTCTGTAGTTTAGCTGTCGTCGGTGTTCCCTAAATATGTTTTTTTCGTATTTGCATCCTAGTAAAGGCGATCTTACCAAAATGTCTTGATGGTCCACCGGTTAAACGCGATAGATCTAATGTGTTGTTTGTCTTGTTTTAAATCAAAAACATGAATTTTGAACTTTTCCAATTAACTTTACTGCAAATTCTCCTTTGTAAGCAAATTTCCATCATGTGTTTACTTTTGACTAATGTATAATTATTATTTTTAAATTTCAAACATATATTTCTTGCTTTACGAAACTTTTATTTTTTCTATTTTAATATTTCACTAAAAATCCTGTTGCAAGTAAATTTACTAATTTCTTGGACATCCAAAATAGCTTTTTTCATTAATTATCAAAAAAGCTTATATATAAGCTTATACAAATATATTATACTAGAAATAACAAGTGATTAAATTTTCAAAAAATTTGGCTGGATAGATCCTGAGAAATCACTACCCAAAACAACCACCTCTGGCAGTAATAAAAGCAGTTATACGCCTGGGCATTGAGTCAAACAGAGATTGGATTGCATGTACAGGTACAGATGCCCATGCAGCTTCAACACGATGCCACAGTTCATCAACCGTAGTGACAGGCGTTTAGTGACGAGCCAGTCGCTCGGCAACCATTGACCAGACGTTTTCTATTGGTGAAAGATCTGGAGAACATGCTGGCCAGGGCAACAGCCGAACATGTTCCGTATCAAGGAAGATCCGTACAATACCGGCAACATGCGGTCGGGCATTATCCTGCTGAAACGTAGGGTTTCGCAGGGCTCGAATAAAGGGTAGAGCCACGGGTCGTAACACACCAGAAATGTAACGAGCACTGTTCAAAGCACAGTCAATGGGAACAAGAGGTGAAAAAGACGTGTATCCAATGGCACCCCATACCATCACGCCAGGTGATGGGTCAATATGACGATGACGAATGCACGCTGCCAGTGTGCGTTCACCACGATGCCGCCAAACACGGATGCGACCATCATGATGCTATACACAGAACCTGGATTCATCTGAAAAGATGACGTCTCGCCATTCGTGCGCCCAGGTTCGTAGTTGATCACACCATTGAGGGCGCTCTTGTCTATGACGCAGCGTCAAGGGAAGCCGCAGCCATGGTCTCCGAGCTGAGAGTCCATGCTGCTGCAAACGTCGTCGAACTGTTCGTGCAGACACTTGTTGTCTTCCAAACGACCCCGTTTCTTGACTCACAGCTCGTGACGTGGTTGCATGATCCATTACGGCCATGCGGATAATATGCCTGTCTTCTCGGCTGCTAGTGATAGGTGACAGTTGAGATCCCGCATGGCGTTCTGTATTACCGTCCTGAACCCATCGATTCCATATTCTGCTAACAGTCATTGGATCTCGACCGACGCGAGCAGCAATACTATGATAAGATAAACCGAAATCCCGGTACGCTACAATTCGAACTTTATCAAAGTCAGAAACGTGCTGGTACGCATTTCTCCTTCTTACACGAGGCATCACAACACCTTTTCACCAGGCAACAACGTTCAAATGCAATTTGTGTATGAGAAACCGGCTGAACAATTTCCTCATTTAAACACAATGTAGATGTTGCTACTGGCGCCTGCTTTGTCTGAATGCGCTGAAAAGCTAATCATTTGCATATCACAGCACCTTCATCCTTTCGTATAAATTTCACGTCTGTAGCATGTCGCCTTCTTGGTGTAGCAATTTTAATGGCCAGTAGTGTATATCATCTGAACAACTGGGTTTTCGCGTTCCTGAATATTTATCATTAAATGCATTTATTTAAAGATTCTATAACTGTAAAATTAACATGTTTGTTTTATTAAAAATACCAAGCAATAAAACATCCATAAAAACAACATACCTCAAAAGGATGTTTATTATTCTTAAAAGTAATCTAATAAGTTGTAAATAGTAAATCACATCAGAATCACAGCTTTTTTTTATTCGTTTTCTTTTTAAAATAAAACGTATCATCTTTAAGTGTTTCACAAGCAATCAAAGACATATAAATTATATAGTTATGATTGTGTTTTATGACTTTAAGAAATTAATGGACCCAAGTATCTCTTATTTTATAGTCAGATGTTTTCATATAAATTTGTTCATTCTCTTAATATGTTGTAAATGACTTAATTTTATTTTAAAAACACATTATATATATAATAAATTATTATTTCTTGTAATAACTGTCACCTAAATGCACAAATCTTTCCTTTCTCTAATTACATTTTCTTCTTTTGAACATACTAATTTGAGTATTTTAAAACTTTGCAAAATTTTCATATTTAAATTAAAAACTTTTAAAGGAATAACATGTATTTCGTATAATTGAATACCTAACTTTTTTTTTTTGTTGCACTTTAGGCTTATTTATTTCGAATTTCTGGTCAAATGCCAATGATGATATTGTTTCTCACCACGCACACTCTCGTTAGGTATAAGAATTAGGGAAATTAATGACATCTTGTATGGTGGCGCACCCCCTATGTATACCGTAATTATAAAAATAAGTGACTATTCGTAACTTAGAAACTAGGGTCAAGCTATACTCCCCCAGGCTTGGTCGTCCACCTCCTGAAGTATCTTTTCACTTGAAGGGCCTAGCCAACACCTCCTAGAGTAGACTCTAGGAGGTGTTGGCCTAGCTACCAAAACCTGTTTTACAACCCCAAATGTGATTAGCGAACACGATGGATTTTCTGTAAACTCGATATGGAAATTATTATTTACCAGCATCGAAAACCATGACGTTCTTAACCATACCTAACCCTTTTTAGAATTAAGTTTTTCACTTCACAAATCAAGACTTACTGAAGCTAGAAGTGTAATGATTGGTCAGACTAATCGTATATCAATTTTTTTTTAACCTGATAAATACTTTTTGACAAGTAACTTAATTTCAATTTAGTTTTCCATGCTTCATACATGGTAATTCAATTATATTTAAAAAGAATTCAAAATCTTGAATGTAACTTACACATTCAGTTTTAAATAATAAATCATTTAAGGACTCCAGAATTTAACTGCATATTGGATTGAAATCATGAAGTCAATTTTGGTAACACATAATATTTTTAGTTATTTTTAACTTTTCTTATAATTTTTCTAAAGAAATTTCTGAAAATGTTTTTAAGTATATCAAAATTTCCTTCTTGCAATATTAAAATTTAATTACATTTTTTATTCCTGGAATATTTTGGTAATGTATTTTTTACACATTTTAGTATTTTATAATATGTGTAAATTGAATAACTTTCCTAGAATCATTTTAATATTTTCAAAATTTTCATTTTTTTTTTTATTATTTGATTGTTTTTAAATTAAAACCTATATTCGCTAAATATTTTTTAGAATTTTACAATTTTTCTTGTTTTATTTCTATATATTTCGTTAGTTATTTAAAATGAAGTTTAAAAATGTCTTTCCTTTTACTTTTGGTTTAATATCAGTCTATATTATTTTCTTATGCTAAATTAAAAAAGTATATTTCATTTTAAATTTGTTATCTATTTTCGATATTCTTATAAATAATTTTCGTCAAAACAGATTCATATTCTCCTGATTTTTTTAAATATATTTTATTAATAATCATATTAAATCTTATCATTTTTTACAATCTTTAGGATATTTTAAACAGTTAAATCGATGTTTCTCATTTAAATATTACAATGCTTTTTGAAGACCATTTATTGTCCATAACTTGTTCGAGCACTTTTTATCTGGACGCATTTTTCGAAACTTATTTACTTATGCTTTTCTAATGTAGTAATTACTCTTCTAATGCCTCTTTTTGACTACAGATGGGTGGGACCTGGGTTCGAATCCTGGCTCGGGCATGGATATACTTTCTCTCTCTCTCTTTCTTGTCTTTGTCCTTTCTATGTGTGTGTAAAAATGGTTGCCTACCCTATAAACGAGTACCTATGGCATGTTTGTACTGAGGAAGTCGGACTCCACACCAAATATGGTTCAGTTGGAAAAGTGGAGCAGCGCACCCCATATTGCCAGCCTGGCTGACACATGACAACAACAACAACAATGCCTCTGTGTAGGTATTTTCTATATTCTTATCTAATCTCTTATTAGTGAATCATATCAAATTCATAAATAATAAATGTATGATTCATTCTTATCATCTATTTGTTACCTATTTTTATCCTTTTTTTTAATAATTATTAATAGATCTCACAATGAGCAAATTTTGGTAAACTCCATTTATTTGAAATCATTTAAAATCGGATTATCATATTCTCTTATCGTTTGTTATATTTATTTGATTAGAGTAATACAATGTCCTATATTTTTTTCACAAAATATAAATGTAAAAATATACCAACATGTGCATTTTTTTAAAACAAGAATTTCATTATAAAGTGTTTCTTTAAACAATCAATTCTGTCTTTTTAAATCAAAATATTGTTGATTTTAATTTTGAGAAAAAAACTTTTTTAATGTATTTACATAATTCTATTTTACACTGATTGCGATCATAAATACTTCTACAAATTTCATCCATTTACTTAAAGATAATGATCCAGAAAGCAATTGAATAATTTCCTTTGTTTACATCAATTAAATCTACGTCATGAACTCATGCATTAAAAGATGTTTGATGATTTATCCAATACACTAAAACAGTGTTTCTCAACCTTTTAGTATTCACGGCCCAATTTTCAATCATAATTTTCATCGCGCCCCCCCCCCACCCCACCGCATACAATAAAATATATACAATAATAATGTATTTTGAGTATTTTGGCGCTAAACCTACACTACAACCTTAATTTTAAACTTTACAAATTACCAAGAATACCGAAATTTATTGACATTTTGCAACACCGATCCTCAGCATTGAAATAACAAAAATCCTATGCTTTTTTATTGCTCTTGCGTCCCGCCATGTCGGGCATTCTCACGGTTTCGCGAGAAGTTTCTATTTGTCTGGTCAGCAAAAAATTAAGCTAGGAGCGTAAGCAGATGTGAACAAATGTTTTCTCATAGGGAGAAGGAGAAAGTTCTATGCGCAAATTTCAATTCCAGACAATCTCATTCGAGTCGATCCTTCTATCGCTATTGAATCTATTCTGAATGTGTATATTACATATATTTTCGTGTAATTGCAATTCACCGTATTAAATATTCAGGGCAGCAGACTTATGCAGAATCATGGATAAATTTTAAAGCGGGCGTAAGCGAGCATTAGACGATAGACAAGCATCAACAAGTACACAGATGAGCGTGGTTCCGAAAATAAAATCGAGAAAATATTCTCAAGAATACTTAAATTTGGGGTTCACTAGTACTGAAGTAAATGAAGAAGAAAGGCCCCTGTGTATCATTTGCTCAAAAATGTTGG
>JAPDSC010127754.1:0-24340 GCA_026290005.1 Latrodectus geometricus
TCTCATTCAATATATTCTTAATAATTTCATCATCTGATATTTCTTCTATACATATCACATGCGAGTCTATATTCAAAAAATTCCCTAAAGAAATTTCATTCCGCAAAGGAGTTCTTTGTCGGAGTTCAAGGATAAGTGACTCATCTTCGCTCAAATCATCAAGTAAATTACCTTCCTTTATGGTGGTTTCTTAAAAGCCTACATATTGAAATGTTCTCGATATTGTCTTTCCTCCAACATCATTAGAAACAAATATTACATTGATTGACAAATGCATTGTTCCTTGAAGGCTAATTTCATAAGTCTGCTCAAAGCCCATATCACTCTTTGCAAAAGATTCTCTACGATATTTAAAAGTGATATTTCAAAGTGAACAATTATACATAGAACTTAACGATTCTCCAATAAAAAACTTCGATCTAAGACTCTCATCCAATTTTTCTAAATGCTACCAGTTATCCAAACTTTAATTCTAGGATGATATGTAGCTGGTAGTTATTGAACATTTTTTAAACATCTAGGCTTTAAATATTTACCTATGAAAAGCTAAAGCAATTTTTAACTGTTCTATTCATTTTGGCTGAGAGAAATACTTTGCTTCACTTTTTTTCTTTCATTTTATTTATCACCTTTAAAATTAAATGTTTTTTCAGGTAAGATCTTAAAAACAAACCTGTAACTTTTTTACTTCGACTGATAAACGGGTTTGTTTCTTCAACTACGACTTATCTTATATAGGGCTGACTCAATCTCACTCTCGACAAACGAAAGTTCGTAAATTGAGTTGTTCAAATGAAACGAAACCAATTTCAAAGCAATTGAGCTCAAGCTTTTAAATGGTTTTCACCTATCTATATTCTTATGTACGGGGAGGAAAAGAGTCTTAATTCGACACCACAGTTCTTTTTAATCAAATGTCCATTCCCACAATTTCTGAAATGATTTCACAGGTTGCTTCATTGTTCAAGGATGAATCAAATTCACAGGCATTAAAAAAGGAATCAAATAGAAAATTAAAAATCATCAGATCATTAAAAAATAAAAGAAAAAGAAAACGGAAAAGAATCTATTTATCTGAAACGAGTTCACACAAAAGAAATTTCATCAAATTTTAGTTCATAAATTGTTGTTAAAAAATTGTCATTACGTCTATGGACTAGCCACTAGTTCCTACAACATGAGCGTTCTGAAAAACAAGCGTCTACTAAACTTACATTTGTATTTGAATGAATTTTTTTATTTAAAATTAATGTTTAAACATTTCTTTGAACTTTTTAGTACCATAAACACAATCAGAAATATATATATATATATATTTTCAATTAGATAATAATTGCATTTCAACCCTTACCAATTGAATAATTGAAATCCAATTGCATCTTAATAGACTCAAGAACGAGGGTTTGCTTTTTGGGGAGAATCTCAGACTATGTATCTTCAATACAAATTTAACATACAAGAGCGCGAATACATTAGTTGTAAAGGTGAAATTAAATTCAATATTTAACAAATTTAATTCAACAATTTGAAAAACCAGCTCTTTTATCAAAGTGCAGCACCACAAATAGCCGCGTTACTTTATTTCTAACAAAAAAAGGATTACGGAGTTAGAGAATACACAAACTTTATGTCCCGTAAAACAGGTGGAATCAAGAGCAATATATAATTTGGTTCTTTCCTAAGTTTTATATCGGTAACAATAAATTCTTTCTTCACAGAACTCTTTAGTCAACACGACGCATCTTCAGTTAAATCGGGATTCTAACTCATTACCTTCCGATTATGAGAACGACAACGTAACCAACCAAGCCACCGTAACCTGCATACATTTTGCAAAATAAAAGAGGAATTTAATATATAATGATGATTTATAAATTGTATATTATAAATGCTAAATACAATAAGCGGAATACGAGTATATGGGTAATATGTGAACATTTTATAGTCAGACTATAAAGATAAATAAAAATAAATAATTATAATGAACTCTTTTTTTGTTCATAGATTTATTTATTTAAATTTATTATGATATTTTTATTTTTATTTATTATAATTATTTATTTGTTTATTTACTTATTTCATATATTTTAAATCTGCATTTCGAAGTGAGTAGAGCATTCCAATTGTTTACTATAGTCCTAACACCAGAGTCCAATGGATTGCTTGTGGGAGTGTCAGTTTTGTGGATTTCTTTTGTCTGCTATACTGCCAAACACGAGTCGATCATGTGACTAATGACATCACTTCAATAAGAAACCGATTAAAGTTTATTTACGATTTGAATTTTAACAGTTACAATTTGATTCATTTCAACATACAATTTGTGTTTTGTTATTGGTATATACCCTTTAGAAAATAAATTCTTAGATTAAAAATTTTTAAGGTTTAATGCTCGTTTGCTCAAAGCAACATAAACAGGATTTAAAAATGTATTGATATTTTATGTATAACTTTTAAATAATAACTATACAGATTAAAACAAAAGTGAAATTACTGTTATATGCCGAATATTAATAGGCGTAGTTTTATTTTATTACAGAAACATTTTATTTAGTAAAAATAACTATATAAGACTGTATTTGCATTAAATTTAAAAACTAAATCCATATTCTATCGTATTATTTCATATTTAATTATTCATATTTATACACAAAAGCTTACTTTTTACCATGCTGAAAATTATGCAGCTAATTGGCATAAAATCTGATGTAATAATTTAAAAAATATCAAGTTGAAATTTTTACAGTTTTCCAAATAAAAATGTTTAGATTTCATTTGTCTTTTTAAATTAAAATTTATTTAATTAAAAGAAATATATTAACTGAAAATATTTATATAAAATATTTTTCTAGTTTATAGCAAGTTCAATTAAATTCTAATTAGAACATTTACATGAAATGAAAATATATAATTTTTAAGAATATTGTGAACTGCTATGAGAGACTTATTTTTCAAAACTGTTATTAATTGAATAAGAAAAATATTTTTACTAGCTAGTTGTTTTTTTTTATTAAAATAATTTTCGTTTCTTTTATCCATCTTAGTATCTATTGCTCTTAAAGTGAATTTTCTTTTAAAATATTCAGAAATAAATTTTGTGAAAGCTCAAAACCCATTTCACCTTAAGTAATTAAACATGCTGAATTCTTAATTAATTTGATTAAATTTAGAAAGCTGCTGGTCATCCATCTTGTCCGAGCAACTATTGATTTGCCTGCGATCTCACGCTCGTAGAATTTTCGATTTGCTTACGCTTTGAGTTCATTCCCACGGAGAGGAGACGGGAGTGAAACGGAAGACTCCTTCATCCTTCCTCGGCTGAGGTAGGGGTAGGGAGAAGAGGGAAATACTCGGAGGAGGGATAGAATTTAATTTGTGCGAAAGGTTGCTAATGTATTCCTTTGTAAGTAGCGATAGCAGACACTTCAAAAATTTATTCGTTTCTAAAATAAATTGACGCATGCAGAACTTTCAAGAAATTGCCACATTGCTCTATCTGTGGTTTTCCGTAGAATCAAAATATCGGGTGCCATATCTGACAATTGGTAGCGATATTAGTTCATATAGCAGTAATTCCTTTAAAAATGTATTGAATGAAATCATTCATTATGTAGTCAGTCAAAGTGTAGCACTTGAATGGGTAGATCCTGCCGGAACAGTGAAACGCCCGTACACCATTTTATCTCAATTTCCGGATGCAGAGAGTTATATTCCAGATGTATTTAGAAGGGAGACACACTTGCATATCTTCAGTAAAGACAGTTACATGCTGTTTCTGTTACTTTTAGTCTAGCTCGATTGCGATTGTATACGATTTTAAAGCGAAAATTTTACTTTCTCTTCAGAAAATAAAATTGTATTTTATTTTTGATAGAGTATTTGGATTGTTTTAGCGTATCCATTCAATAAGAGAAACAATGGTTACAGTTTTATTTATTTGAACGGTTAATCGACATACGTTTTTTTCATGTGCAATGTTGACGCAGATGCACCCATTTCAAGTAGTGCATATTTTCGCAAAACTTCTCAGAGAAAGGGGAATGAATTGTCCTCATCAAATAAAAAACTTTGATTACTTACGTGTTTGTAAGGCATGCATTTTCCACTCGCGATATCGTCTTCATAACAACCACAAGAAAAATCCGGAAATTCTCTTTGGTAGGCAATTCATGCACAACTGTACCCGTTATGCCCAAGTTCAGTTCTAGTTTGTACTCTCGATGTGGAGTTTAGTGAAGCGAATGACGAACACTTTCCTTTTCGTACAACATTCGGTCACACTGACTTGCCATGATGAGCTTTGAAAGAAGCATCTGAAATGCCGCACTTCTCCGATGTCATTTGCCGCAGATACTCAACTGGGCTATACCGGCAGCTTCCGATGCATCTGAGGCTGCGTTTATTGATGACCTAAGTCCCTTTCAGACTCGAGGTTTCTTCCCCAAGAAAACCTAAATTTCTCAGTCTTGGTTTTGACCTTTTGGTGATGAAATTATTACACTATAAAATTAGGAAGAAACTATTGTTTGGCTTTGAGTGATTCATGATCGAATGGGCTTATTTTTTTGGAAAGATCGTTCCAGCACTCATTTTAAGGCATTTTCCAATTAAATTCAGTTTGTGTTTCTTTCAGATAAAAAGTTATTTTCGAGAGTTTCATCGCTTTAATAAATCAACTAATTTAGAAATAAAACTATTTTGACTGATTTCTGAAAAAAGTTTTATAGATACTGGTATGCTGTACTTGATTAATAATCGAAACTATGAGATTCTATTTTTCTGAATAACAATGTTGGTATCGAGCTCTTGTTTTGATTGGTATGATATTAGTATAAATTATCGTTAAAAGTTGCGTTGGTGGTAACGGAGATGACATCTTGTGTTCCGCTGAAATGGAATATACAAAGGTCGATATTATTGAAACTTGTTATTATCGCTGAAGATCAGAGCTATTTTGAAATTGTTATTTTATAGCAAAGTATTGAGTAATTTCTTGAAAATTTATTTTACACAAATATGCAATCTTTCAACTTTATGTTTTAAAGAAGAAATAAGTAATTTAATTTTAAAAAGAGAAAAGAAATTTTTAATTTCAAAATACCTATAAATTAAGGAACAAATAATCATTAATAACTATATTATTACAAGTTCATGCATCATTAAAAGTGCATAGATATAACTGAGCATTTGTATAATCTGTTCACTATTCTCAGTGAATGTTTTTTTTTTCATTTCATATTTTTTTGATTATTGTAGAAAAAATATTAATACGTTCATTTGAAAATATGCTGTGTGACCTTTATCCAAGATTTCCCATAGTTACATCTCTTTAAAGATATATATTAATGAAATTATTACACTCAAAAGTATTTTAAACATCTCTGAATTTGATATTTACAATTAGCTTATGCTAATATATTTATAGATTACATTATGCATTTTACTAAGTGTAATAGACTAGATTAGATTTTATTATTCGATTAATTTTCTTTGCAGTGTATATTTAACCTAACTCATAGGAATAAAGAATAACTAGAAAAATTTATGAGGATAGCCTAAAAGGAATTTCTGATACATACCTTCAAATTTTCTTGAAGAATGCTAAAGAGCTTTTTTAGATTTGTAATAGTTACACATAACAATTTGTCTCCAAAACAATTTCAGCACCAAGTAAGGAAAGCAGGACATTAATATTGTAAGGTGAGGTTTACCATACCACAGTAGCGATTTTTAGGAGCATTTCTAGTTTCAGTACTAGTCATTGTTGAACAACACAAGATCTGAATAGTACGCTTTATTTTATGATATGAGTTTTTTGGGTTATTTTTCTTTAAACACATGTGGATATGGCATCACATTCTCGATGAAGAATCCTTGCGAGAGACCGTGAGACTTACTTGCTCATAAGTCGTACAAAGGGTTTCTGCTGTGAAGCTTCCCATTATTACGACGCAAACCTTTTCAGGCTGGAAAGCCGCTTCATTTATTGCGACATTGGGCTTAGGCAAACCAAAGCGGCAATTGCGTAATATGGAGCATCATCACTTCAACCAGGTTTATGTGAAGAACGGAGCTGTTGTAGTAACATTTCATCAGAGGCTAAGACATCAATTTGTCGACTCTCACAATCAGAAAACAATCATTTTTATGATAAAAATGTAAAGTAAGTGAAAAACAACCTGCAAATTTCATTTCTGAGAAGCAAACGTATGCATCGATATTGATCCGTGTGCGAAATTTCATGATTCTGAACAGTCTTTGTCATAAGAAAATTATAATTACATGCTGAAAACAAAATGCATTTTTTGCAATTTTTTTTTAAATTTACATTCAGGTCATCAGTTAATCAGCACTTTTCTACTAATACTCAGCGGAGATATATATTTCTACTGTATTTAGTTTTCTGCACGACATATTTTCGTGCATTTATTGAATAATCAAGTCGAATACCATTACCTGCCACTCCAGATGAGCCGTGCTCACAATATTTCTGTGAGGTAGACAGCGGGGGGGGATCTATCATACCCCGGGAGCCTTTTGTAGAGGGGCGCTAAATTCCTTCTAAGACAAAAATGTTTCGCAGAATTTCAGTTTTGTTTTGATTGAAATATCAATTTTATTTGGAAAAATGTACTTTAAATTCAATAATTATTGTGTCATGTCCAAAAATAAACCTTGAAAACTGGGAATAATCAAACGTGGAAGAGAAACGATGCTGGTAAGAAACGAGAGAGAGAGAGAGAAAGAAAAGGGAAAAGCGAGGGAAGAGCTGCTGGAGCTTGTATAAGCGAAAATTATACTTTTTCTTTTCTTTAATAATAATAAATAACAATTGTGTTATTTTAATCATGTTTTTGATAGTCGTTTTTTAAATGATCGGTTCGATTATCATTTTTTATTCCTTTAATCACTTTGTTTTTATGTTCCTTTTCTCAAGAATTGCTGAATTGTATTATTATTTAATCTACAAATGTATAAATGACGAAAATTTCTTAACTTTTCAAAAAAAATTTCTAGAATATTATAACTATCAGGTGCATTTTAAAATATTAGAGATGTTCTTCATTTTATTCTAAAGTTTGTTACTAAATAATTTATCTTGATGTTATATGATAATTTTATAATTCTGTAAAATAATCATGCATCATAAAACAATTATTTGAAATTTTTATGTTCTAAAGTATGAATTTTAGCAATTATTGACACACAAACATTATTAAACAAAATTGTAAATAATGTTATAAAGTTCTACAAAAATAAAGAGCATTTTAAAAATATAAAATATAAAAATTATTTCTATAACAATAAGCTGTAAAATTTGGATAACTAACATTGTCGAATTATTAAAGTATGCATTAGAAATTCATTTTTGAACTTTGTTTCTATGTAAATGTTAAAGGATTGAAAGTGCATTTAATGTCATTTGACACTTAAATGGAGAGAACCTTATGTTTTTCTAAAATAACTAAAACAAATTCACTATTAATTTAATGGATTTCCATTAAAATATTTTATTATAATTAGAAATATTTTATTTAAGTAATTCTATATTAACTTTACAATACGTAAATTACTTGCAGATAAAAATGGATATAAAGGTTTGATTTTTATCTGTAAAAATAAACTATAACTATAGTTATACTTCGGTAAAGTAGCCATCAAACGGCAAAAGGCAGATGGATAACCATGTTTGGATATGTATCAGCAATTACATGGGCCACCAATACGGAGTTGCTGACCACCTAGCGTTGGGTTCACAGCGGACCGTATTGCTGGCCCAACATCAATGACGCCGACCATTTTATTAACGGAACCGACGAGGCCGCGGCGTGGTGCAGCTAGCTAAGGCGGCTGACAACAGATACCCGGTGAATGCCTGGCATCTTTGTGTTTGCTGGGTTGCTGTTGATGATTTTTTAAAAAATTCTTCAGATACTGTTATCACAGAAGAAATAATGCCAGTTTTTATTTGCCTTGCAAGTTATATTGCTTATAAAGTATTTTTTATATTAGCTTGTACAACATGCATTTCTAAACGTATAATAGATAAAACCTTAATTCTTGAATAGTCAAATGAAAATTTTAAATATTTAAGTTTAATAGACATGGGTGCTCTTAAATGGCCCCAATAATTTTTTAATATTTACTGTTAATGCTTTTTAAATGTTTCAAAATTTAATACCCGAAACTTATGAAATTTCTTTCATTTGTTATCTTAATCAAAAACCATTATTTATTCAGCTTGTTTTAGAAAAACTAGAATTAATTGGTGTTCCACTAAAAAATAAATACAATTGTGCATCTGAGCATATTAAATATTATTGTAAAAAAATGTTTATGTGGTTTAACTAATGTTTTTCACAATAATTATGTTAATCTAAGGAATGATAAACGTACCACTAAAAGTTTATAACGAAAAATTTCTACATTAATAAATAGTTAATAAAAATGAGAGTTTTTTAATATCTATAATTTTTTTATTTTGCTGTTTACTTCTAGTATTTCACATTCATTGTAAATTACTTTTGTTTTAAAAAAAGTACAATTAATATGGAGATATGATGTATTACTCAAGCAAAACTAATGAATGTCATATTTTTTATCAATATTTTTAAATTTTATTTATTTTTAGGAAATGTAACTACATGGAATTTTGAAATTTGCTTGAAACAATCATTGACTATTTCAACAGTGCTATTTTAAGAGCATAAAATTTTAAGAATCAATTTTGATACAAATTTTGAAATTCATATATTTTATACCTTTTTAAATGCGTATTAAATTCAGGAAATATTGTAAATACATATGACTGCCAAAATTAATTTTACAAACATTATTTTAATGGTAATTACCGATATTGTATATTTTCTAGGCGTCATACCTTTCTACATAAGCAAAATCTGCTGTTTCGTGCACATAACAAATTTGAATATAAATGTAAAATTTTGGATGAATTTTCTGATACAGATTTTAATAGATCAGTATTCTGTATCAAAATATGTGACTGCAAGTTGTTATTCTATATTCTTACAGAAAAGAAATTCAATCTCAAACTTTTATGAACCTTCTCTCCTTCATAATTTTGTATGGTGAAAATGTTTTTTTCAAATATGCGGGTCGCGCTTTAATGCTCTTAACTACTTAAATATCAATAGCAATAACTGTAAACATCGGTTTAGTAAACAAACATTGATTTTGAGGTATTTACATCTTGATCACTATAGGATAAAAAGGTCTAAAGACAGCATTTCTAGGTGTCAGAAAAGGAAAATTTGAAATGATTGACTTTGTTGAAATACTAGATCAATTCGTTTCATCGAGGGCAAGGGAAATGTGTATGCAGTGTAACTAATATATCATATTGTTATTGTTGCTAATAAATACATCTCCATGTCTATAATATATATTAACTTCTTTCATCTTACAAAAAATTGTATATTTATTTAATAATTATATTAATATAAAAAGTAAACTCTGAGATATTTATGAATTTCATTTTAAGTTTTGATTTTTTAAAATAAAATTGAACTTTGTCTTAAATGTAAAGATCAGCTTGAGCCTTTAAAACAATATATATCAGATTATTTTACATTGGGCATAGCAGTCTGTTATTAGTTGAATTGTATCCTCCATATACTATTTACGAGTATACTGTATGTATTATGTACAGACTGTATTCGTTACTACGTGCCTGCCCCATACTAGCATGTGGGCAGCTAATGAATGTCGTGCATACTGCTGTTTTAAAGATCTTGCAATTCTTTGAAACTTCGATATTGAAGTATATCATGAGACTTTTGATCACCTGGAAGATGACGTGCCAACAGATGATTGCATTGTTTTAGTGGAAATCATCTATTTTAGACTGCCAATATCTCAGTCATTTTCTATAGGAAGCTTCATAACAGGTGTGAAAACTTGGGTACTACAGAGTTGGAGATCAAAAGACAACCAGCTATTGCGATTTTTAGATGGAAAAACTCTTGACCTATGTCTTTGAGCACAATATTTTAGTCATTTATTTAATTTTTAATGTTTTATATATATACATATATGTGTGTATGTGTTAATAAGAATAAATTAAAATTAAAAAAAAAACAGTTTACTGTGTATTTTTCTTGGTTACATATTTTAAAATAACCTATAATAATAATATTTTAAATTAACGTATCTTTAAGAATTAGGGAAACATAGTTGTTTTCCCTGTATGAAAATAATCTGGTCCAAATTGTTAAATAAATTGGATATCATACTACAAGAAAGATAATGCAATTTAGAACATCACTCAGTGTATGAAGGTAATAATAGAAAAATTATTAATTCTTTTCGTAGTATAAAATAAAGACAACTTGTGATCTTCAAAGTTTTAACTAAGTTGTTATGCATTGTATGGTTTCTTATACAATGCATAATAACTTAGAATAAGTATTATAAATAAAGTTTCAAAAAGCAAGTAAAGTATACAATGTGTTTTTGATGTAATGAAATAATACCTTACTATGAGTGAGAAAGATATTAACATCGTGGTACTCGCAATGTAAATTGTGCAAAAACTCGTTTTTCGAAAACTTTTTGTGACTTTTCTGAGTTCAAAATGGATACACGTAGTACCAAATTTACAAAACCTAGACATGGGGAAAATGTAAACAAACTAATGTGATTAGTGATCGTAGTGACTCTTGGCGCGAAGCTAATATGGAGAGTGATTAATACAAGATGATAAAGGCCAATGATAAATTACATTGTTTTTCTTGTATCCCGATTATGTCCAGAGTTTGTATTTCCTCCGCATGTATGTAACAGACTGATGAAAAAAATATGGCCTGCAATTTAAGCAAACGAAGAAGTTTTTCCTCCGATACGCAAAAGAGCCACAGAGTAAAAATGACTGTTGGTTTTACAATTAAAATCTGCTTGTTCGGAAAATCATATTTCTATCGATTTTATCTCCGATAAGTGTGAGTTTTGCTTCCGGTGGACTATTTTCTCAATGGCTCCAAAACCAGACTTGCTTCGATAACTTTTTTAATAGCAGTCAGCTTAAGATTAAGAAATATTTTCTTAATCTCAGATTAAGAATATATAGTCTTAAGATTAAGAAATATTTTCCAAAGTTTTTTTATGTTTTAATTGCACGTTGTTATTTTTATTATTTTATTTGTGTTAAACAAGACCGCTATCGATTCTTGAGAGCCGAGTTAATATTTTTTTCTTTGGCTTTGTAATTTTGATTTTTGTTTGTAAGATTTGTGTTTTATGTGGAATCTCCATTTATTTAGTAAAATTTGCCCATGTCTGTCTGAAATTTTAAATTATACTTCATGGAAATTTTAATATGAAATTTTATTTGCATTTCAATAATTTGCTATTTTTTAATTTTATATTTATAGCATGTTTATTTTTTTTTACTTTAATAACTGTTTACAGTTTGTAGTGTAAATAATTAATAATTTTTTATTTAACATGTGAAGTCTTTCAAGTAATGTCATAAATTTTTCGCTTGTTTATCCTATAATATGAGCAGTAAGTTAAATTATAAAATGTATTCATATTGAATGAAATGAGATAAATGTAGTTTTGTGAAATAGTATTAGATTATCGATAACAGAAAAATCTTCATAATAATGAATTTGAATAATTTCTAAATATTTTCATTCGTGTATTTTCATTGTGAAGTATAAGTCAAAAATTTTACGCTATCACCTTTTTATTACTACACTGCTCAAAACAATTAAAGGATATTGTAAGTTTTATATAAAATAAAGATATAAGTGAATTTTTTTTTTTGCCGAAATTGGGAGAAAAGAATCACAAATGCAAATTTTTTCTGATTTTCAAACTCTAAAGTATGCTAATTTTGTGTTCGACGTCAAAAACGTCGCTTCAGCGGCATTGAATGAAATTTGACTTTCAACTGGATGAAAGACAATGAAGACAAGGATGATCGGCATTCGGTGACTGTTTTGTTTCGATGAGTACAATGTCTCAGCGAAGTCATTTAACTAATTCAGAAGCTTGGAGAGTTATTGGTAGGTAAGAACGGGGCCAAACTCAAGCCAAAGTAGCGCAAGCCTATGGAGTGTCACAAAGTGTGATTTCCAGGATCTGGAACCGTTTTTTAGAGACTGGAAGTGCAGGCCGAAAACTAGGGCAAGGTCGTAGACGGGCTACAATGCCCAAGGAAGATCGTTGTTTAGTGTTAACGGCTCGGAGACACCAAAATATGAACGCTACTCTTTTCCAACAACACCTTTACTTGGCTACTGACACCACGGTTTCAACTCAGACTGTTCGAAACTGGCTCCGTGGTGTAGGTCTGTATGCTCGCTGACCGATGGTATGTGTTAAACTAATATCAAGACATCGTCGCGACCGCAGGGTGTGGGCAACAGAGTATATGAACTGGAGGAGAAATGAATGGAGCAATGTTCGTTTTCTGACGAGTCCCGTTTTCCTGTTCATCCTGATAATAGACGTATTTTCATCTGAAGGGACAATGGCAGTAGGAATAATCCTGCGTTCGTGCACACAAGTGTCAGATTTGGCGGTGGGTGAGTGTTGGTGTATAGTGACATCTCCATTAACGGGCGCACAGACCTCTATATCATTCGAGATGGACCTCTGACTGGTCCCCGATATAAAAATGAGATCCTCAGACCTATCGTAGTCATTTACGCTGCAGCAATCGGAGATGACTTTATTTTAATGGACGATAACTGCTGGCCACATTGTGCTAACCTGGTGGAGGATTTTCTTTTCGATGAAGGAATCGTACGAATGGAATGGCCAGCGTGTTCTCCAGACATGAATCCAATAGAGCATGTTTGGGAAGCTCTAAAAAGACGAGTTGCTGGTCACCAACCACCCCCACAAGCTCTCCAAGAACTGGAAAGAGCTCTTCTGTAAGAGTGGGACAGAATAACCCAACTCGGGATTAATAACCTTATTGACTCCATGCCTCAAGGTGTTCAACGTTGCTGGACGTCCATGGAATTCATACCCCTTACTGAAAATGATTTTCTTTGAAGAAAACACCTTTTCTTATTCCTTTTCTCTCATATGCACAAATTATGTTTTTTTCCTTTTGTACACAAATGCGCAATAAAATGCATTTTTTTCTGCCAAACATGCGTAATTTATTCTCATATAACTTACTACGTCTGACGACTATGTATCAATCAGAAAAAAAGCTTTCCAGCCACAAGATCCACCTAAAACCACAATATCCTTTAATTGTTTTGAGCGTGTATTTTAACGCATTATGTTTACCAAAACTCTTTCTATGAAGTTTATTTCATTTCACGCGATTTTTGTTAACTAGCAACTTTTAATAGTTCACGTGAAACTGATTTAAATGTTAATTTTGTTTTTCAGTTGATGATTTTATTAATTATTTTCAGGTATAAATATGATACACGTTCAATTAAAGACATGCTGAGAGCAAATTTGTCATATTTTAGTGGATTCTTTCATGTTCACATTTCTCATTAATTTATTACATTATTGTTAATTGACTTAATTGGATAAAGTTTTAAACAATCAATGCATAATAATAACATATATATTCCCAAGAATTGAGTCACATTTTTTTATTAAGTTTTAAATCTTTGATAAAATGTTATTATTTTTCCGAACAATAAAAAAAATTTATCTAACAAATAAAATTCGACTAAAAACTTTTGTTATTTTTAAAACAATCTTAATTTGTAATGCAAAACAATATGCATATAAAACAATATTAAGCCAAAGTTTTTCTTTTAACTTTCTATTATAGATTAAAAAAATTAAATTTCATTTAAAAACAATCTATAAAAATTGTATTGGCAATTTCAGTTTCTTTTCAGGCTTTGAAAATAACAGTAATTTATTTTCATCTGAAAATCATATTTACATTAAAAATATCTAATATATTTTTTCACAAATTTGAAAATTTTATAAATATTCAAAGAAAAGAAATATAAACTCACAAATCTTTATAATAAAAAAATAGTAAAAATTGGCTGATATATTATAGCATGATGATGATAGTAATATGAGGAGAAAGCTTCAACTATTATTAGTATTTCTGCAATATTTTTAATAGTATAAAATTTAAGGATATGGGTAAGAACCCGGATAAAAACAGAATCAAATTAGAGTTCACTTGTCATTTTCGTTATTATGAAGCCGTTCTTATAATTTTTTTAAAATTTGGTTATACCCCATTCTAAACTTCCAAAAAATTGCAAAGTATAGATATTTGATAATTAAAAATACCCTCTAATAATATTTCCTCTATTAAAAAAATATTTCTTTTTCCGTTTACTTCTGAAAAACGAGTTCATGAGATTACAACAATGTCTACAGAATAAAGTTTAAAAGTGTAAATTTTGTAAGAGAATAGAAAATATTTAATAATAAAAAAAATCTTTTGTAAACTCTACCCACCAAAAAAGTTTTTGATTTTTTTTTTTTAAATTTACATTGAAAAAAAAATATATACACTACTGGCCATTAAAATTGCTACACCAGGAAGAAATGCAGATAACAAAATGATATTTATTGGACAAATATATTATATTAGAAATAACAAGTGATTAAATTTTCAAAAAATTTGGCTGGATAGATCCTGAGAAATCAGTACCCAGAACAACCACCTCTGGCAGTAATAACGGCTGGCCTGGGCATTGAGTCAAACAGAGATTGGATTGCATGTACAGGTACAGATGCCCATGCATCTTCAACACGATGCCACAGTTCATCAACCGTAGTGACTTGCGTTTGGTGACGAGCTAGTCGCTCGGCAACCATTGACCAGACGTTTTCTATTGGTGAAAGATCTGGAGAACGTGCTGGCCAGGGCAACAGCCGAACATGTTCCGTATCAAGGAAGGTCCGTACAATACCGGCAATATGCGGTCGGGCATTATCCTGCTGAAACGTAGGGTTTCGCAGGGCTCGAATAAAGGGTAGAGCCAAGGGTCGTAACACACCAGAAATGCAACGTGCACTGTTCAAAGCACCGTCAATGCGAACAAGAGGTGACCGAGACGTGTATCCAGTGGCACCTCATACCATCACGGCAGGTGATGGGCCAGCATGATGATGACAAATGCAAGCTGCCAGTGTGCGTTCACCACGATGCCGCCAAACACGGATGCGACCATCATGATGCTGTACACAGAACCTGGATTCATCTGAAAAGATGACGTCTCGCCATTCGTGTGCTCTGGTTCGTCGTTGATCACACCATTGAAGGCTCTCTTGTCTATGACGCAGTGTCAAGGGAAGCCGCAGCCATGGTCTCCGAGCTGAGAGTCCATGCTGCTGCAAACGTCGTCGAACTGTTCGTGGAGACACTTGTTGTCTTACAAACTACCCCATTTCTTGACTCACGGCTCGTGACGTGGTTGCACGATCCATTACGGCTATGCGGATAATATGCCTGTCTTTGCAGCTGCTAGTGATAGGTGGCCGTTGAGATCCCGCATGACGTTCTGTATTACCGTCCTGAACCCATCGATTCCATATTCTGCTAACAGTCATTGGATCTCGACCGACGCGAGCTGCAATACTGCGATAAGATAAACTGCAATCCCGGTACGCTACAATTTGACCTTTTATGAAAGTCAGAAACGTGCTGGTACGCATTTCTCCTTCTTACACGAGGCATCACAACAACGTTTCACCAGGCAACAACGTTCAAATGCAATTTGTGTATGAGGAACCGGCTGAACAATTTCCTCATTTAAACACAATGTAGGCGTCGCTACTGGCGCCCGCTTTGTCTGAATGCGCTGAAAAGATAATCATTTGCATATCACAGCACCTTCTTCCTTTCGTATAAATTTCACGTCTGTAGCATGTCGCCTTCTTGGTGTAGCAATTTTAATGGACAGTAGTGTAGTAAATTAAACTGAATACCAAGTAGAGTGAAAATTTTTTGTTTAGAGATTATCTTTCTGCACTCACACTTAAAATTAAATGCTGAATAATAGGCTTGATCCTGAAAATCATGCTGAAAAATAGCTGAACAAATAGGCTTGATATTAAATGTATTTTAAAACCCACTATAATTATCAAAATCAACTAAATTATCATATTCAATTGTTCTCTTATATTATTGAATTATAATTAAAAAAAAACACATTCCTTTGTATCATAACTGTTAAAATAATACATTGAATATTGTAAAATAATATACAGAAAATGGATGTTTGAATTCTTAAAATATTGAATTCAAACACACATTTTTTTTTCTGCATTAAATTGTCGGTCTAAAAAAAATCCAGCTATACTTTTATAAGAAATTAAAATTCACTCTTTTTAAGATTTAATTCATCATTTTAAACACACATACACACACGCACACACAATTTGTGTTGTTACTCCCCATACAAAGAGTAGTTTCAGCGTATTTTTCAATTGAGTGAATTTCACTATTAAAAATTGATTGAGTTTTGTCAAAATGAAAGAGTGAAATTTCACTCCTTTTGAGTGAGATCAAGTCCCCTTTTTTTTTAAGAGTGTAAGGTTTAAAGTAGATTCACACTGCAAATATTTAGTCCCAAGATAGGATTCGAACCCATGCGGTGTTGAACCGAAAGAAAGAGCGCTAACCATTCGGCAACCGGCAAGAGGGGATTTGGGCGGAATTTTGATCTATTAAAAATTTCTTTGTGGATAATTTATATAGTAGTTATCTAACAGAGAAATACTGTTAATAAAAACAAATAGTTTACTAGAAGCTGTTAATTTGGTGCCGCTTCATTAAATTTTGCTTTCCATGGCACAAAAAGTACAGGCATTTAAAGAATACGTGCAACAAATTACAATATTTGGATTTCAGAAGCTTCGCGAAGATGAGTTGGAAGGAATCCATCAAGTCACTCGGAGTAAAATGCTAAAGCAAAGAAAATTTCATATTTTGATTGAAACATCTATTTCATTTGGTGAAATTTATTTTATTTTTAAAAACTATTGTATCTAATAGTTTTCAATTGAGAAATAAATAAAGAGAGAAATAAATAGCGTTGAGAAATAAACAGCGAAGCCTGGGAATAACCAAACGTGGAAGACGCTTTGTTGGTAAAAGACGGAGGGAGAAATGCAAGATAACAACTGGAGGAGTTTGCCATAAACGAAAATTTTTCTATTTTTTTATTTCCATATTAATAATAAGTTTGCATAGTTTAGCTCCTATTAAAATTTATGTTCTACTATTTGTGTTTTTGATTATCGATTATAATTGGATTAAGTTTTTATACTTTGTACAAGATTTGTAGTGATGTATCATTATTATGTACAACAAATCTTATGCATGTGTAAATAACGAAAATATCTTTGATTTTTTTGGATAAAATTTTTGAAATACATTGGTATGTTCTATTTTTATCTAATTAAGATGTTTTAATTTTAATTTAAAATTATTTATGTTGATGTTACATGCATGAACTTGATTTACGGATAATAATTCAGAGAGATTCAAAGAGGTAAGCTCATGATATATAGCTTATTTAACTGAATAAATGTAGCAAGATTCACAATAGTAACCCTAATGTCGATACAGGACGTCGAAGACAAGTTACAGCTGATCGTAATATTGATTAATCAAATAAATATTTTCTATTCAGAATAAAAAATGTATGATTTAATTAAAATTACTACAACTGACTAATACATCAATAAAAATTTGCTGAATGTAATCATTATTTAGATAATCAAAGAAAAAAATATTTTTGCAAAAATTTTGATATCCTTAATAAACATTTTGAATTTCTAAAATATTATTTTCATTTTCTATTCATGATATTCATTTTCTAATAGACTCTAAATAATTTTATTTAAAAACTATGCATATTTTATTTCCTTTTATGAATAAAAATGAGTAATACTTTAATCTCAATTTGACTAAAATAAAATCAATAAAATAATAATACCCCAAAAAAGGAATTTTATAATATTGAAATATTAATTATACTTGATCTTGAGAAAACTTGTCAGAATATAATTAAAATACAATTAAAACTTGGTACTTACGTATTATACCTAGATTTTCCGCTAAAACTTGTGTCCGGAAAAAGTAATATGACGAGTACCTAAAAAATCCTAGGCGCTAATATAGGTTATAGAAGGCGCTAAAATAAAGAGTATAATGTAAATATATTTTTCAAATCGTGTTAGTCTCGCCAATGAAAATTTTTATAGACAAATATTGCTAAGGTAGTCGTCATAGTACGTAAGAACCTAAAACTTTTCTTTAGAAATCCTTAAAATTTGCATCTTTAATAATCAATAGGAAACACATAACATACCAAAAATTTCGTTTGGAATAAAATGAGAATGAGTGAAAAGTATATTTCAAGTTATATTCCTTAATAATTTACTTTTATAATTGCAAGGGTTATCATACATATATAATTTATGCATAAATTATATATGTATGATGTTTTACTCACAGCAATTTCGATTAAACAACATAATAATATGGGAATGGAATCCTAGTATTGTGAATTTTGTCTGCTAAATGAACAATATCTCAAGGTTTATCCTTTTGTGGAACACCTAGACTACTAACTTCTTAAATTACCTTATAATATATGTTTAATACAATCCTAGAATAAATGAATAAGGTATCTAAATAAATAATTACATTCTATTGCTTAGAACTTCAATGAATATAAAGCTTTATAATAGTGAGTCAAAACTTCGGAAATCTACATTTAACCCTTCTTTGCATGATTTTTTCTTTATTGGTGAAATAAATCAAGTTGATATAATTCATGTTCAAAATTAAAGGAAAAATGGTTAAAAAAAATCCCAGTATATATTTATAGTATAAATTTAGCAAAAAACAATGTGCTAAAAATTTCCATCATCATCCAAAGTTAGATCATTAGCTTAGTACTAAATAGAAATAAAAGAGGAAAATACCAGAAACACGTGTTACAAATCTTTCTTCCACTCATTTTCAATTTTTTAGCAATAGAAACTCTAGTATAATAAAAAAAAGTTATAAGCGAAATCATACGTTTATTGCAACTACAACAAACAGCGGAATGAGACAACTTTAAGCTCGTTTCACTGATAATGACACTTGTTTATTTTTGACAGCTATGTTTCTTTTTATGCAATGGACATTAAAAAGGTATCCAAACACGATCAACTTAAAGTGAACTTGTTCTTTTATATAATTTTTGGGCATTATAGGTTATGATGGAAATTTCCACCATTATGCAAAGAAGGGTTAAAGAAAATATACTTAACTTTGCTTAAAAAATTCTTTTGAATTTAAATTTTTCATTTGCAGATTAAATTAATTGCACTTAGATCTTTCCGTATCAATCAAAGAAGAAATCCGACAAGGATAAGGAATGGAAAAATGTCAAAACTAATAAATTTAATTAAAAATATGAAAATGTCAATTTTCTTTTCTAAAAATTGTTTAACTGTATTGATTATACCAGAAAAATCACAGTTTAATCTTAAGGATAAAGAATAGAAAGAAACGGAAATAAAACTATAGATTATTGTTAAACTTTATAGTTGAATAGAACTACTTGTTGAGACTCTGTGAAATTATTACGCATTGCCACCTGAATAAAGAAAGGCTCTGTGTTTTAATCACAAGATTTGTGCTATAGCCCCTTAGTCTAATGTCACATCATACTTGTAGTGTAAAAAATACTCAAGAATATTGGTCGAGAATATTCACACATTTTCTATTTAATATAATCATTGTAGAAGCAACATGGAAAACTTAAAGTATTGTTATAAAATCGAATACACATAAGAATATATCAAAATACAATCTATACAAAGTAATAACGATACGACAACAAACTTCAGCTTTTGTTTCTTCTAGTCTTTTGGGGTTGTTGGAACGCGCTTGGCGAAAGGAAGAAATGCTAACATTCAAAGCACTGGCGCCAACAAAACTCATGTGAAATTTTTCGCTGAAATATTTCATGCCTTTGTCCAAAGATTTGTGTCCAGCTGAAGATTCACCTTCAAAGTAAGGGAATAAATTCTTTCAAAACAAAAGTGTGACAATAATTTGTTTATTTGAAAAGGAACATATGTGTATTTGATTTTTTCTCGCTTGGCAAAAATGATTACATATAAGTTTATTGGATCTAACCATTAGATTCTCAAGGTAAGAAATAACGCCCCTGCCACCATGTGATTCAAAGAGCGGTTGAAAACCTACAAAAAATAAGGGACACTGATATGGTACAAAAAACGGAGTAGATTAAATGTATAGCAGTAAATTCCATAATATACTCACGTGATAATAATCGTAATGAAAAAGAAAAAAATCACAATTACTGTCGTAAATATTTGCTTCGTGTATTGTTTAAAAAGTTTTAATTTTTTTAAAAACTACTAAAATATAACACGAACTTTTTTTTTACGTTTTATAAATAAATAATTATCATTTATTGACAATACTTATTTAAACACCTAGGTTCATTTCTGCCGAAAGCTGCTCAGCAATCAGTTTGATGATCGATTGCAAGGTTATAATGGAATACTATTTGTATATCCCATAATAGTGTTTGTTAATAGGGGCGTATAAGTCCAATACACACAAGTGATATATGTTTTTACAAATATGTTTCATTATATATATTTGAGCAGTGAGTTTTATGGACCTCAGTCAAAGCAAAAACATATATTTAACTGTTTGTAGGGGGGACTTTTGTGAAAAGGAAGGGGCATTTTGCAAAAGAAATTGAAAAAGGTGGGGAACCTATGCTCTAACCCAATATGAATATTTAATTCTTTGTGAAGGAATAATTTCTTCAGAGCTTCTTATACTACCTAAATGTGTTTGTGATGGCAAATTTTATAATTAAATTATTTATAAAAATTATTAGCTTACATTTCAAAAGTATTGTATCAAAGGTATTGTAAAAGAATAACAGTAAAATAACGATGATACAGTGGAAACTAACAAAGAAAAGGAATGAAAAATTATTTCCTTCGTTTTCTTTGTTATTTTTTCAATTCTATTGTTTGTTTTCATTAATTTCACGAATCAGAAATCTATTTTTGATAAAAGTTTAATGGTTTTTTTTAAAAATATTTTTCAAAAATAATTATAAAATTTTTTTGATTAGAACCCGCTTAGTATATTAATTTTAGGATCTTTAATTATCTTTTTATTAATGAAATAAATGCTTACATTCATATACCAGAAATAAATTTTACAATATATGATGCTAAGCAAAGATTTAGAAACAACATAAAAACTTATAGTTTTATATTAGAATGTTATTGATTGAAGAAAAAAAGTTCTAGTTTCTTTCGATCAACATTTGTTTGTCAAAATAAAAAAAATATTATGAAGCAATCTGAATTTATTGTTAAATTTACATTTTTCTAGCGTTTCATCTTTCTTATTGTATCTTCTACTATATGATATTTAAATTAGACTTTTAAATGACATAAATTTAAAAATACAAAATTCTCCATTTAAATTTCTATAATCAAGCTTTTGGAAAAAAATTTGTATTATAAATTAAGGCTAAATTTATTCAGTTTGATATTTGTGCACACAAAACAAGTAATTAAATATATCTGACGTTAAAACATTCTCTCATTTGACGAAATAATGATTTCTTTGAAATGAATCCAAACATTCGCACAAAAATTAATGCAAAGGAAAAACGAAGACATTTAATAATTTTTTAATGCTCTAACTAATTCATAAAGTATTAAATTTTGAACTATTAAAAGTTTTGATTCCATTCCATATTTTAATAGTTTTCTCATTTTATGTGTGTGTGTTTGAATTATTATTTTATACACTTCACTTTTTGTTTTATGTTTGAAATGTTGTCAAATATAAATTTAAACCATAAAAATATTACATTAACTCAAGATATATTCTCTTCATGGGAACATCATTAAACTAAATGTTTTTTTAGCGCTTTAATTTTATCGAGTTATATTCATTGTTATAATCAATGTTTGTTTTCTTCTTTCTTTTTTCAGTTTACACTGTAAGTATTTATTTTACAGCTATACAACAGAAGGAGACATCATTTAAGCAAACATTATGTCAATTACTTTTATTTCGATAAAAATAAAAGTATATTTAAACTTGAAAATATAGCAGATTTTTTAATTTGTTATTATCTTGCATGACACTTAAAAGATCTAGTGTCTCATATTATATAAGAATGGTTTTAAGTCTTAAAATAAATTATATATAGACAATTTACACTTGCTAAATCTTTTGCTATTCCGATTTTAAAATTTTGAAAAACTATAATTTTATAGTTTACCCTTTTTCATATTTTTCCTTTTTTCTTATGTTGGTTTTAAGAGGAGGTAGAGACATGGAACCTTAGTCAGGAAAAAAATTCTTGCTCTCTCATTATTTTTTATATTATTATGTCTTGTTAATAAATTTGTTATTTATTATTTAAAAAAAAAAAAAAAAAAAAAAGGTTGGTTTGTCTAAATTAGAAAAATTCAAACACAAAACCAAACCCTTTTAGATAGATTACAGTTGTAGTATGAGCAAATACATTACCTATGATAAATATAGTAATTTTCAGAATATCTGATAATTTAACTGTAAAAAGTATCAGCTATTAAATTTCCTGTAAGAACTACTGATCCTTTCATGTAAAAATTAGTGGTTTTTCATGCATATATTTAAAAAAAATTCTATAGAATAAACATTTTTTTTCTGTAACAAATAGTTTCTGCTTGCATAAAATAAGTTCTAGTGTTAAAAGCATGTTTCTTTTAGTTCAAATTACATTTTCCGTTAAATATTACAGTGTTATTGTGCAAACATGTACAGTAACATACCAGCTGCCAGTTTTTTATTTCTGTAAACTCCATAGATATTTTTTATAGTTCACTAACAAAAATACCTGAACCACATTGGAAAACCATACTGTGGTGAGTGCATCTTTTTTTCAAAAATTTCAGTGTGTCATGTGTCAATTAAATTTTATATATCTATATAAAAATAATAAATCTAATATTGAGATAAACTTTTAGAGTATATCTTATAATATTGCCGATAAGAGTGATAATACTAGGAATTCTTTAGTTAACTCTAGTATTAATAATACCAGTTATGCAAAAGGATTTAGTGAAATAATTAAGAATGTTAATAGTTATGCGTTGCTCATGCTTTGAACATGTTAATAAATCTGTTTTGCTTTAGATAATGTTAATAAATTGGTAAAGATGAAAATCATTGAAGTAACGTTAAACACTGTTACTAAAATAGTTGATGATACTGAAATTACAAATAATTCTGAAAACTCTATACTTAATGGTAATAATAATTCAAATGTACAATATTTTAATCAGTTTTCTGATAATATGGCTTGTATAAGCAATAGCAGTAATATTGTTTGAAAGGATTTTTTTTAAAAAAAAACCTCAACATCAACTAAACACGCGATTGCCGCTCGACTTAATAGCGTGTTAAACAAAATGTAAACAACGAGCTCAACCGTTAAAGACTGAGGTTAAAGTCTTCGATTCAGATGGTGGATTTCCATTTCAAGAAGTTAGAAAGAAGAAATATAAAAAAGAAACTAAAATACTTTAATTCAAATTAATTCAATGTCAAAATTCGTATGAATCCCTGCCATCGGACGGATTCATACCGATTTTTTAATTACTAGAATATTATCTGGATTTGACGTAAATCCAGATAATATTCTAGTAGACAATTTTAATGTTACTGTTAATGAAATCCCAAAGCCATCATCTATCTGTGTATAAACAGATATAAAAGTTACTTATTTCTTAAAATAAATCAATTCAAAAGTTGATATTGAAATCACAGACAAAGTCAATACTCCCAATGAGCACCTAAGTGCTGAAAAAACCCTTTGCGTAATTAATCCAAATTACAAATTGATAATAAGAAGTTTATAGATTGATACAGAAATTATTAAAATTATGAAACACTAAACTCAGTTTTAAACCAAGCGAAATAGCTCAACTTATTAAAAGGGGTAAAACTGAAAAGATAAAACTAAAAAACATGCATTTATTTCTGGTTCAGTTAGACAAAATTTAAAATTATTTAAAAATATTTGAAATCATTAATTTACTTTGCGTTTCTGTCAAAATTGAAAAAAATAGGAATATTAATCGAATATATCAGTTTCATAGTTGCCGATTATTTTGTTATGCTTGTATGATATGCCCTTCCCAATATATGGTGACCATCACACATCTAAGAGAAATAAATAGTAAGGAAAGATTGTTAAACTAACAGGTGTTGTAATTGCCAAGTTCTTCATCCGACTAGCTATAGGGGATGCCTTAAGGCAGTGCTCCGCAACGTTTTTTTATTCGTGGCACACCAAAAGCTTTT
>JAPDSC010127764.1:0-23428 GCA_026290005.1 Latrodectus geometricus
TGTTTATATAAAAGTATATTCCCATTATAATATTTCAAATTTGTATAATAAGCTATATCCTATAAAATATTCTTATATGAAGTTAACAATAAAAAAGAAGACTCTACCATTGTGTATTTATTTTAGTTTGGTCACTAAATATCATTTTTCTCATCACAGGGTTTGAGGAAGCCAAAGCGATCTACTTTTACTGGGTTCTCCATTATGTGGTCACGACTTCTCTTTTATCTAGAAAACATTCTTCCCATTTTGCTTACGAATTAAATAAGCAATTGCTATTTAATGGAACATTTTGAGTTAAATTGATTTGAGATTTTATTCTTGATTTCGTTCTTATTTTATATTTTTGTTCATAAAAAAATTATAATTCGACGTTAAGTGAGAGTTAGACCTTATTATTTTTTTTACATTACATTTTTATTTGGGCTATATATTATTGCTAATAGACTGAAATATTTATGCTTATAATGGCTTCAATAATTTAAGCAAGGGACAAATTTTATGATTATTTTAAGGTCTTTTTTACTTTAAAGTCTTTTTTTACTTTAAAAAGAATTTACTTGTAATGAGTTTATCGGTGTTATTTATAATTTCTATTGAAAATGCATGACTATTTCAAATTAATCAAATTAGTCAGTATGTCTCTTAAATTAAACTGAATAATAGTAATATGAATTGATTTCGAATAGTTGAAATCGAATTCCTTTTGTTAAATTGAAAAAAAAAATTTTATATATATTTTAACATATTTGCTTTTTTAATGAGAGTTTTAGCTTTCTCTGATTATTCTTTCTTTTCTGATAAAAATTTTAACTAATAACAGCCTAAATATATCTTAAATTATGCATATTTTCTCACTATATGAATATTGCTATTGTTAGTATTTCTTAACCTAATCTTAAATTATAAAAATTAGAATTGACGTAAGAGTCCATGCACACATTTTTACCATATTCATATATTATAAACGGTTAGAGAAATGAGATAATTATAATATTTACATTTCTTTCTAATTTTGTTGTAGAACAAAGAATACACTACAGAATTAATTAATAAGAATATACCAATACATATCCACAAAGTACTTGAACATGTAATTAAAAGAATAATCTAACTAGCTTGCCAACTAAAAAAGACATGCAAATTCTAAGAACCGTAAATTAATTAGTAACACAAATACTAGCAATAGTACGGAATTTATTTAAACTGTAGTTCTCTACCTAATTACATTCATTTGTGAAAAGTGACTTTTGAGCAATAAACCAAGAAACTATAAATTCTTGCTAAGACAGAATATGATATTTATTGACTTTGTAACATAATCATTTGCATAATTTACGTATTGAAAATTGTGCATTTAAATTCAAGATGACCGAATTAAAATTTTAGTTTCCTTCATTTTTTGCCGTAAGTGAGTGTATTTTTTTATTACCAATATATATTGATTAACAATGTACTGGTAATCAATAAATACACCATTATATAGTGATTTGAATACCTATATATAGTAATAACAACATATAGTGATTTGAATATTTATTTGATGGTACAGATTTTTTTTTTGAAAACATATAGTAATTTATAAACGTAAAAAGAAAAATAGCGTATATAAAAATAAATTTCCCCATCCAATCATTGTGAACAATTACTTTTAGAATTTTCTGAAAATTTAAGTTTTCACAATATTTTCTGACATGGGAAAACAGATCATAACTTAAATTCCATCAATTTGTATGTATCTTATATTGAGTTTTTAATATCGCCTTTTAATTAAGATGAAGATTTTTGACACAAGAAACACAAATATATATTAACATATGTGCGCAACCCATTTTTCAACATCCCTATCACAAACACGAAGAAATATTTTCATATAATAATCAAAATAAAACTACTATTTAAGGAATTTCAGCGAACATCATCCTAAAAATAGCTGTCTAGACTAATTAGTAATATCACCAGTCCCACAAAAATAACATACCGCTGAAAATCCGAATTTTGGAATAATTTGAAGAGTATATTCATAGATATTACATTTTATCCGAATTCCAGTATTTGTATACACGTTATGTTAATAGTCAGTTTGCTCATGCGTTCAAAATATATTAAACATTCAGAGTGAAAGTTTTATAAATTTAGATACTTGTGTACATCAAAATATTTTGCATTTATTGCTACTATATGAGCTTGATTCTAGAATCTTGAATTCCTTCAAATCTATTATATACTGAAATGTTCTTAAGCTTAAATTTAAAATACTATCCCATCATATAAATTCTGTGTAAATTCCACCACAAAATTAAAGTTAGAATTTCTGAAGAATACTCCTTTGTCATTGTGAGCATAATCACAAATTTACAGTAAATTTAATCAAAATTGCAAATTCTTATTTTTATTATTTTCTTAGTTAAATATTTTTTAGTTTTATTATTATTTTTAGATATTATTGTTGCATTAAATACTAATATAAAAAAATTGGTTAAATATTTTATGAATATAAATATAATTAAGCGTACTGTTAATATATAGTTTTGAATCACATAAACTTAACTCAAATATTATTAGTTTTTATATGCTTATTTCCTTTGTATCAATTTTTAAAAATATGTTTTGAACTTTTCCAGTAATTTCTTATTTTGAATCTTCCTAAATATAATAATGATAATATAAAATGAAATATTTTTAATAATTATTAAAAAAATGAAACTTTTTTAATATTTTTTTGTAAGTACTACTTAATATTTTGATAATATATTATTCCTAATTATAATTAATGTGCTGAATTTGGAAGATCATAGTATCGTCATTTTTAATTACAAGGTATTAACAAATTTATTTTTTTTATTAATGTCATAATATTTTGATCCTCAAAGTGACAAATTAAGAAATAAGTGAGCCTTGACGAAAATAAGGAAAACTTTAATAATACTTTTCATTATCAAAATCAAAAATCGTTTCACAACATAGTTGTATACTATAACATATCTGTTTTTTGTCAATAAAGTCTCGGGTTAATTCACAAAAGTTATATTCTTTTCACTGCAGTTGAAGTTAAGACCATATAATATAAACATGTATGTGACTTAAAATAAGGTAATTTCTCATGTAAATTCAAACTATTCAGTAGAGAACATCATTTTGCTTTTTCTAAATGAAACATAGTAAACTTGTTTCGAATATTTTTCTTCGTGACTTTACGATCACAATTTCGAGCATCAGTTGGTACAACTCTCTTGAAACTTCAGAAAATATAATACAAGCTCCGGAATTTGAGTTCTTTAAAATTACAGTTACTTTTCTTTGTTTCACTAAAGTATATTACAATATTTAGATTTGGTTAGTTTATTTACTAAAATGTATATAAAATAACTCAAATAAATAGAACTTAAATGAAGAACATACTATTGCGAAGATAGATTAAATTGGTTAATAAGCGTAAATTAACGTACTGTAAATACTTTCAAAATTTTAGAAAATAAAATATTTAAAATTCTTATCAGCTGTATATATATATATATATATATATATATATATATATATATATGCGAGAATTTGTATAAAAACTTTTATGAGAAATATTTAAAGATTACTAACCCTGAATTTCAAATAATCATGCCCAAAAAGATTAAAAAAGCTTATTGCTTTATTCAAGATGATTATTGATTAAAAATGGAATTAAAACTTATAGTTTCATCACAGAAATAACTAAATAATTTATTTTTTCCATAAGAATTTTTTATACAAAATATGTGAAATTAAAAAATTTTATTGAAAATACAACATTATGCTTTCTCTCATAGAATATTTTTGTTCAGATATTAACTCGATGTTAACAGCAGTATTCAAAGTTATTACTTCACTAATTTTTTAAATAAACTTACATCCTAGTGATTTAATTGCAATCATCTATATTTAAGATAATTTCGTATCAAATACAAGACAAAATTCGTTTATTTCATAAGAAGTGATTAAATAATAGAATTCTACACGTGAATTTGCTTGGAAACTATGTGAACTCACAAAACTGTGAAAATGAGTACAAAATTTATATTTCATAAGAAGTGATTAAATAATAGAATTCTACACTTAAATTTGTTTGGAAACTAAGTAAACTCACAAAGTATGTGAATTCACAAAACTGTGGAAATGAGGACAAACATTCAAATCAAACTACAACTTGAAGGTAACAGCCGTCAAGTCGATAGCGTTGTGGATGATAGATCTGACAGCTTTTTCCTTTCTAACTCCTTGTTTTACTATTTTTTCCCTTCCATTGTCAACACACAGCAGCAACCAGCTTCCATTTTTCAGCTCAGATAACTGAGTGAGCGTAGCATTTCATAGACATCAGCAGCATATGCGCTGTTAAGAAAAACCATTTTTAAGCTTCATTCGCGCCAAAAGCTTTACGGAAAAGAAAATGCTACTGATTCTATATGTAAAATCGCCTTGCTGCATTCAAAATTCAGATTTATTCCTAGTGCTTTTTCTCATTGCTCTTTTTTTTCTTCTATATTTTTTCTTCTGAAAGAGTAGATTCGCCCCTCGTCTTTTTGGCTGAATGAAAAGAAGGGTGTAGAAAAAGTGGAAACGCGATCATATAACGCCAACAAAGAAAGAAAGAACTGCTTGGCGAGAGATTCAAGGTTTTATATATATGTATATATTTTTTAGGTTATTTTTGTTTGTTTTGCAGTGTAAAGATACATCTGAATTCCCAAGAAATATCTTCCAGTCGAGACTCGTTTATCGAGAAAATGTAGCTCGAAAAAATATGTTGCTTTTCTACAAACCATTTCGCTGCTCTGGATGAATTCATACAAATTTACAGATCAAAACAAGCAAAAAAAACTTTTTTTTTTACTTTTATGTGACAAGATATGCCTCTATTTTGTAAAGCAGTCTTCCTTATACTGTATTTGGTATTTACTTTAGCTTTACATGTAAATCTCGAGCAAAGCATCTTCTACATTCTAACTACCAATAGAATTGTCAATGAAAATTTTGTGTGGCTTTTTTTCAGAAAACCTATTCTTCCTAAGCATAAAATTATTGCTTTTTTACAAAAATTTAATGAATATGAGTTTTAACTTATTTTTATTACTTTGTCTGCTTATTTATTTATCTGAGAAATATTCAGTCAAAACACTCAATGCTATGACATCAAGGATTATAGCTTTTGCAGTAAAGATTGCATTGAAGAATGGGTTGCTGGAATTTATTAGCTATTGATATTTGTCTTCAAATGTGCTCTAACTCCAAATAGACAAAAAATTTGACGCATAAAAATATATTGATCGCAAAATCTATTGCAATATAATTTATATATAACTTTAAGGCAATTTAAAAACAACATGCATAATAAAAAAGGAAAACATAAAACGCCCATAATTTATTGGACGAATTAATAATGAATTACAATTCACATTAATATTTTGTTGAATACAAGATATTTGATTTTTTTTTTCTCACTGAAGATTCAGATGTTTGATTTTTAACGTATTTTTCATTAAACATTACATGATGCTTAAAAATATTTTTATACCACTTACTAAAGATATTAAATTTTAGCAAATATATTATATTTTATTTTTCACACTTGCATAAAAGATTCAAAATTTATTACATCACTTAAGAATAGGAATCAAATTCAGAAGAATTTACACTTGTCTTGTTAAATTTATGTAGTGATTTCTTACTAAATTGTGTTTCAATTTCATTATGCATCATATAATATTAATATATACTAATTAAAGATATTTATTTCATCTATCTTTAAATTTGCTTTTTAATTACAGTAAGGAAAAAGATTTAATAAAGTTATCTTTTTACTCATTATATTATAATGAGAAACAAGGGATTATCTTTCACATTTTCTCTTTACATATAATATTATTTTTCATAAATATAATTAGAAATTGTATTTTTTTTACAATTTGTAAACGTAAAATCATACTTTAGAAATGATATTGAACAATATTATTTTTTACTTATATTAATTATCCCAAGATGAGAATAAATAATTATCATCGGAAAGCTTTTCATATTCGTAAGAAACAAATTAAATTATTTTTCCCTAATTAAAATTTTAAATAAATTTTAATAAATAAAAAGAAATTTTAAAAAATTTATATTTCTAAATTTTAATAAAGATGAACTTTTATAAATTAATGCAATCGCTCAAGATCTAAATTCTATGCATTTCAAGTACTTTTTTACAATTTCAAGTAACTTTTTCAATATTCTATTGTATATATTTCGGTAAATGTGAGGAAAGATTATTTTGAAACAGTTGCAAAACCATAATTTTCATTCAAAGCTACTACATTCAATAAAAATCATGCGAAAAATGTTCTTATTAAAATACAAAAGTATATAATTTATAAATATTTAAGTTTCTTATGAATTATTTAATTTTTCTAAGATAAAAAAAACTTTTTCCTCAAATTATTCTTTCTTTCAAATAAATTACTTTCAATTCTTATCACTTTTTGTAAACTAAATTGTTGACCTTTTCAAGACAGTTTATTTCTTAATAAAATTATAATATATTTAAATATGATTTTTATTTTCATATTTACATTTATTTTAAACAGTTATCATACACATTTCATGTGGAAATGAAAATTTGTAAATAGTAAGTAAAAATACTAGTGATAAAAAACAAATTTTATTAAATTGAAAACACTGGTTTCGTTAATAATATATTTTAGACTATCAATCAAATATGAATATTACTATACAGATACAAAATTTAAATTCAAATTTTGTTTCCTTATCATATAACTACATTCACAACATTTTGAGAACAATAGCAACTATTTTTAACAAGATAATATGATCATTCAAAAAAAGATTTAAACATAATTTTTATTATAATGTAAAAATCAATAAAAATGACGTAACTTGAAAACCACAACAAAACAAACAGAATTATCTTATAAAATGCTTCACGATAAAAAAATAAAAGAAAGTTTATTTTTACAGCTCTTATAATTTTTCTACGTTTTAAATTCTTTTATTTCGATGTATAAATATTATATAAGGAAATATTATTATCTTTCACGATTTTATCTTTATTTGCATTACTAAATGCATTAAAATTGCTTTGTAATGTAATCATCTCTTCTGAATTGGAAAATAGAGATTGTAAATTTAATATCTATTCAAAATAAAGATGATTAAAGGAATGTTATTTACTTTAGCGTTTATACTTTGTATCTCTACTTAAAATAAAACCACGAGAAAGAATATGTTCATGTTTTGTAAATATAAAAGTGAAATCGAGAATACTTGAGTTAAATTTAAATATAGTTCAATCACACAACATTTTAAGTGGTTGTTAACTGCTTGGTTTGAAGAGATTTTTATCCACTTAAATTTTAGTAGAATATTAGAATATTCAATAAGATAATTATGAATAGTATTGTTGATATATTTTAGGATAATTTTTATAGCAAAAAGTAAGTTGTATAATTACAAAACTGCTAGAATGTTATAATTAAAATAAATTACTATATTAGTCACAATTTAAAACTGATTGCTTAATTTTATTATTATTAGGACAAAAATATTGGAACTTTGATATATATTACAGACTTCATTTGGCATTAAAATTTGTTCAACTATATCTGTTAATAACTGGATTTTAAGTCACTTAATAAAACATTCACTAATTTTTTTCAATTGCCCCAATAAAGAATTACTATGAAAACTTATTATTAGAAATGAAATTCAAAATTCATATTAACTGCGATAACATAAAAATTTTCACCATGTCTTTTTTTTAAAAAATAAATATTTTTAATGATACATATTCTTACATGTTTATTCTCAGTTTTTTGTTTCTACATTCATTTACTTAAAATTGTATTTTAACTCTTTTTATAAATCGAAGCGTGCTTTTATAGAAAAGTTTCATTATCTCTTAGCTTGACTTCATGAAAAAGAGTGAAATCGTAATTAAAATGATTATCCCCCTAGTTTTCAATTCAGTAGTTGTGGGTTCAAATTCTTCCTTGAAAACTGATTTTTGAGATGGCTTGGGATTCATTTCAAATTGCTATATAAATTAGAATTAGTTTTCGTGACGAAAACAGTGACTAAATAGTGATAAACGGTCTATACGAAACGAATTAAATGTTATTAATATTCAAAGAAGTGTTTTATTATTATCGTTTTTGGATATAATTGCATAAGAAAAATAAGCATTTATGCATACATATAAGTAGCTAAACATACACATTTAAAAATTAATTCTTTTATTGTTTATTTATAATATTCCACACAAATAACCCTTAAATATATATATATATATATCACTTAAAGAACTAGATTTCTCATTAAATCTGCTTTCAAAACTTTGTTTACTTAATATAACTTTAACTAAACTACCTTTTTTAATTATACATAAAAAATGTAATTTATTTTAATTAATAATTATATTATTTTTACGAGAAAATTATTAATTTTTTTATTTAAATTAAGATATTATTTAATTCAGCACTGGACAAAATGTAATATTTTTTTTTTTCACATTTACTATTTTTTCAATTATTTATAAAAAAAAATTCTTTTGTTAGAAATATTTTAAATGTTTGAAATAAATTCCACTAACTTCTTAATCCAAAGCATGTGACATACGATTACACCCTATATATAAATTTCAATAGCAACAAATAAAGTTTTTTTCAGAAAATGGTTGAAATCTTTAAGAATTTCTCAAATTATAGGAAAAGAAAATACTTTTATAAAAATATTTAAAAAGTACATTTTTGTATATATTTTTGAATGTTATCTTCAATCAAAATATTTCAATCTAGAAGTCCTGTTTATGCAAGTTTTATTTTTAAGATTTTTAATTAGAGTTGTGATTCCCCTTTGTTATAATTAAATATTCATTTGTTAAAGTAAAGTGAAAGGAATTCTGGGTCCTTTTGGAATGATACATTTAATATTTCCTTTGCATTTTTTCACCCCATAAGGAAATGCCTAGCCAGTAATGATTTCAACCCGAGAATGAATTCCTGCAGAATCATCTGAATAAGATATCTAGGCGTCGAATTTACTCCGCCTAAACGCAGGTGTGGCGATGAAAAATGCATTTTCCCGTCCCACTTCAAGACAATTTTCTTCCCAAAATTTTTCCATTCTTATCTCCGGAAGAAAATATGCACCATGCATGCTTTACTTATTATTATTTATTTTTATTTTTTTACTGGAAAAGTTTTCTAGGCTATCGTGTTTACGGTTCTCTCCTTTCTGGCCTCCCCCCTCCCTGGCGCCGTGCACTTTCGACCTGCATTTCGATTTCTACCTCGCTAAGCAATCTTCCGAGTATGGATGGGCGGTGCCAAAGCGGGACAGTACGAAGGCTGGGTTGTCACACACACACGCACACTCAAATGACACTGAAAGCGAAGCTAATGAAATTATAGCAGCAAAATTAATTTCTCTTTTCCAGTAATTAATGCCCCGGCGGAGTGAGAAGTTCTGGAACTTCCTGAGCTGAAATGCATTGATGCTTTGGACCCTGTTGGAGAAGACGAAGAAACATTTCTCGCCTCCGGAGGTGGTTATTCTCAGAAAATCTTTTTCTTATCTTCCCTTGTGTCCCATCGGGAACTTATTTCTGAAACTTCGTTTGTTAAATGGGTATTTCTAATGTTTTAATATTGATTTAATTACCGTATCTGAGCCTGAGAAATTTTGGGAGCCCACATTATGCACACCAATTCTTCCCCCAATGTTTTCAGCAGTAAAAAGGTATTTTTATATTGAAAGTAGCATCACAAAATTCAATTAGTTGATTAACTAATGTTGACTGCAATTAATTATACGTATTTTTTATGTGTTAAAGGTAGAATCTCCACTACTATGTTGTTTAACCTAACAATTAATTCTGGTGATAAAAATATCTACACTTCCTGCATAATTTTTATTATTTAATATAAACAAGCTTATTACATGTTACCTCAATCAAAATTGTGTATATAAACAACAAATGATGCAATTACGTCAAAAGGCAAACGAATGAAAAATAGCATAGCTCATCCTATTCTTTTATTTTTGTCTACCAATTACCCATTTTAATAATGGTTATTTTACATTTCAATTACTAGAAATTACCTCCTATTTTATTCATTCTAATTTGATCTACACCCAACTTACATACTGTTAGCCATCCTTACTTTTGAGATCGAGAATTCAAGCCTTATAGGCTACCATCAATTACAATCAGTATAACTAATAGATATATTTACCAATCAGGATGTCATAAATAATTATGTGTTATCGAGATAGAGAACAGCTATAGTATATATATATATATATACATTTGCTATACCATTTTCTATTTTCAGCTAAAATATAGTAAACTGGTTTTAATTTTAATTTTTTAATGAATTTTATCTTAATTAATAAATTACGTTAATAACCCATAAAATTAAATCAATTACAAGAACTTAATTTTATCAACAAATCAATAAAATTAATCAGTATCAATGGTTCAGTTTAATTGTAGCGTAATAATTTATTTTCATTATTTTTCAATAATAAGAGTTAATTTATATGTTTTTAAAAAAATTTGCTTTTATACAACTTCTAATTATATGCATGAAAAAAGTCTTATTAGGAATGCCTTATAATTGCATTTTATCGATTAAGATTACAGTTACATAAAATTAATTGATTGATTACAATAATAAGTTCTGTAAATATCGATTGGATTCAATTAGAGTATTATGTATTTATTCACTAAAATAAATATTTTCCCAACACTTTACAAATTGGTTTTATTATATTAGTCATATTTAAGTCAAGAATGTTACTGAAGACGTTGAAAAATTTACAAATCATATAACCAGTTTTGATGTCTTTAAATATATGATAATTTTACTATTTTGAAAAAATGCTTATATTTAATGTTAAAAAGAAATACCTTTAGACTTATGGTATAGTTTAAAAAATAAATATTCTGTTTATAAGTATTCTTCCAACAATAGAAAAAACTGAAAATAAATCAAAACTAAAGATTCAAAATTTGCAGAGGAAAAAGAATCATTTATTCAACTATTATAAATCTTCGGAGCATTAAGCAAAAAATAATTTTTTTCTATCAATATTACTATAACGAATAAAATATGTCTGTGTAAGCTTTAATGCACTTTTTTTGCAAGACTTCGTGAAATGATATAAGCCTATTTATATTCCAGACCAGCAATACTGAGAAGGTAATGAATTGACGAAGGATTGCAAGCGATAATATGCCATATTTTATTTATTTATTTATTTTTTTTTTTTAGCAAAATCCCTATTTAGCAAAATTTTGTGACATGGCGTAAACATCACGTAAAGTATGCCTGGCCCAATATTTGGGACTTTACGAAAATAACTTTAAATTATTTCGGAAAAAAGATGAGATTCAATTGCAATAAAGATAGTAAAAATCTCGAATATGCACTATTTTTTTAATTTTCGGGTGAATTTCCTTTACTATTGAAGATTAAAGCTAAAGGACAGTTGAGTGTTCCAGAGCATTTGACTTAAAGAATATACTGCAGAGTTTCTCCATATACTTTTAAACTATTGAAGAATGCATTTTGTTTGCCTACTAAATGCTAGTGGTCGCATAAAATTCTCAAAACCTATTGAACACAATAATATTGTACCTGTTATTACTATTATTATACTGAAAATACTAGTTATGTACCATAAAATTTAATCTTTCTAAGCTAAATTATTATAATTATTTAAAAATAGCATTGTTGAATTAGTATAATAAAGCATTTTCAAAAAAATTCAAAAATTAAAAGAAAATGATGTTATGTGTGGCAACCGTACTTTGACAAATATTAGAACTTTTTTATATTTTTAGAAAGAATTGGGAATTGATCAGGGAGTTGTTGTGAAATGTATAAAATTATATTTATTGTATTATAGCCAAAAATCTCCTACTATGTAACTAAATTTTTTAAAATATAAAAAAAATAAGTGTAAAAAATTTCTATTGTTAGTAGCTATATTTTAACTTAATTATCTTACTATAAAATACAACATATCTCTTTGTAATGTACGTACTGATATTGAAAATAAAATCAGTCAAATATATTAAAATATATTTATAGCTTTATATATTTTATATTTATATATTTTCAAGCTCCGTTATCAAAAGCTAAAATTCCTACCTATCCGTTTATTTTAATTGTTTGAAAAAGACTACATGCTACTTTAAATATCTTACATCATTTCCAAAAATTGTGTTTTTAATCATATGCAAATTAATTGAATTATTTTTCGGAAACAGCTTTTCATAATCTTTCAATTATTCCAAGAAGTCAAAGTTCTCGTATGATATGATTGCATCTTTTATTCAATATTGCATTTTGTAACATGTGCATTCTTTATGTTATGTTATGATTGGTAACAATACACTTGTTTTTACAATTGGTTGCTTAATGCCAAATCTTTGGAGCGCGATTTGTTTTTAAATTTTCCCATTAGACAAGAAAGTAGAAAAATATTTATTTTTGTATTTGCTTTTTATCATTATATTTCTCAAAATATGGATTATAATTTGAAATTAAAAAAAAATTACATTGCATGATATATTTAATGAAAATACATTGCATGATAATTTTAATATATTGCAAATTTATTCTTCTGAGTTAATTATATTTTCAGGAATAAAACCATAATTATCTCAACAAACATGCATAGTACAAAGTGAGAACTACGAGATAATTCTCTCTATCTACAATATATATATATATATATATATATATATATATATATATATATATATATATATATATATATATCCAATTTTACTTACTTGCAGTAAAACTTGCATTCAATATCAATAAATCAAGCAATATGGATAAAATAACTTTAAAGAAATAAGATACCTCATGGGAAAACATTCTAATGTCAGAAGACAAATTGGTATACCTTAATCCAATAATAAAAGATTTACAAGATTTAAGTACAAAATATGCTTATAAAAATCAGTCAATACATACATAACATATACAAATATATTAAATATACAAATATATTATTTAGATATCATCAATCTTTAAAAAATGCACAAAATGTTTCATAGAATAATAATATTTAAAAAAAATCACTAAATTTAAATAAAAATTTCTAATATGTATAATAATGGCATCTTTTAAATCATTTGTTAACTTTCACTCCCCAATATGTTAATACAATTCTTTCAAAAAACCTTTGCATCCATTCACCTATCCCTAACAACATTAAATACTCAAACTTCGAATAATTATTCCCATCTTTAGTAAGTGACTCTCGGCTTCTTCTGTTCATTTTAACAGGAGAATAATATATTCCAGATACCGTCATAAGACCAGTATCCTGAAGCTGATTAAACATGAACATATTGCAGCAATTACGCAAAAGCCCGTGGTAACTACCATTAGATCCCGAAGAAAGAACTTAATATCATACTCGTACATCACCAAAACGGTGTTATAATAATTTTAACGCTAATGACTATGGTCTTGTCTCATTAAAAACCCCGATTTCCATCTTCCGAGAATCGGAAAAATTGTGCAGTTTCAGGGGGGGGGGAGTCACATTTTGTTTTCATTTCCTTCCTGCTATTATAAGCCTAATTACAAGGCAGAAGCCTGGTTATTATTTGGTTGCGCATGTTTTACCGTTAAATCAAATGAGGTAAGGATGTAGCGATTATTGTCCAAAAGATACAAGCAGCGCTACTCAAACAAAACTTCTCAGTTCATTGAATTTCTTTCTCAGAAATATATCTCGTTATTAGTCTACTAAAATTGAATTATTAAAAATATTCCTTTCAAACTTATTAAATTTTCTTCTCAAATAATTTCTGAAATGACTTCATATTTAAGAATATATTTAAGAATCTTTCCTGGGGAAAATAATAATTTATGTCGACTATGTATTTTACGAATATTTATCTGGAACATTATATATTTAACTATTTATAAAAATGTTTTTAATTCATTTCATCATAATCTTTTCACCAAATATATTTTAAATAGTTATAATTTATAGTTAGTTTGAAACTCCTGTAAAATAACTATTGCTCATTTAAACAGCAAAGGACTTTCAATCCAAATCTTTGTATATAATATCTTTTGAATGGTAGGTACTTTAGAAACGGTAGATATGAGAAGGGTTACTGTTCTTAAAAAGGAGAATGATATCCAAAAACACAAAAATTCTTCTATACATATTCCTTATTTTTAAGTAGCGTTCCATCACTAAATTACATTCATATCTAAATATTTAATATCGTTTAATGATGCTCCTAAATATCTTTAAAATATCAATACAAATATGAAATTATGAATACGACATGCGAAAACAACATTTAGAAAGTAAGAAAAAATTTAAATTTATCAATACATGTAAAAACTTGATATTTTTGGCTACTTTATAATTTACTTTCGTAATTGTCGAAAAGTTTAACACTTTAAAGTCAAGATATTTTGTCACTTTGCTTTTAAATAACCAGTTAAATTTTAAACTCAAGAGAAGCGTTCGAAATTTTAATTAATTATACAGTCTTTAGCTACGTAAATATTGAACTCAGTGTATTAACCTTTCAAGATTAACCCAAGGAAATTAAGTAATTTATAATTTAGAAATATGTAATCTGTAAAAGTAAGTAATTAAAAGTGAGCAAGTGACCTATAACAGTATGATTAATTGAATTAATATTTATATAAGTTGCTATTAACATCTAACTTCAAATTTTCAAGAAATCAATACATAATGTTTATAAAAATAATGTAAATAATACAACAAGATTATTTATCAAAATATAGGGAAAACAAATTTAATCATAGAATTATAAGCATTACCAACGCATTTACTTTATTATAAGAACAAATAATTCGAGCATTAGCAAAACGTAAACAGGAAATCAAGTCTAAAAAACTACAACTGAATTTAATAACATTTTGTACTTAATATAATGTATGAAATTTCAAAAACGACATTTATCTGTAAAGAAAACATATTTAACTAAAAATATACGATTTTCTTAATATATAACATATATATGTCTTTATTTACAGAAAAAACTATTTCATAACTATCAGTAAAATGTCCCACTAGTCTTTAGAAATCGATAACTTTTGAATATTAAAATCTTTTATTCATATTTATCATTACAAATAAGCAATCATAAATCTTACAACTGTAATACAGTGACAATGAAGTATATTTTAAACTTTGAGAGCAAAATACAATTCTCAAAAGATTATGATCCAGATATATATAATATTATATATATTGGAAAAAAAATTCGATATGATATAAATTATGAATGAATTATCATTCCATTAAGGTAAAAGAAAAACATTTTTTTAAACTAAAAATATATATTTTGAACTTAAAATAATTAATGACAATTAGAAAATGTTGTTGAAAAGTAATTATTTTATTTTAAATAGTACAGCCAATTAAGACTTTGAAATAGCCTCTTGACATGGCCAATTAAACTCAACTCTGCAAACTATGTTAACAGCCAATGATCATTTAATTTAATGTCTATTATCAGCAAATGCCATGTCTATTAAATTTAGTTAATTATCACGACTTACGATATTCAGTTGTGAATTAGGTATTTTCAGAAAACTTCAAATTTTGATGTCGAAATGGGTGTTTAATATTAGTTTATTGATTGTAGTCTCACCACGCATAAAATTATTTCAAGTAAGGTTAAGTACTTACATTTTTCAATAATTTTAATAAAAATGCCTAATTTTCATTTTTTAGACTTTTGTAACAGAAACTAAAATAAATTTTGTTTACTGTAAGTTTTAAAGTGAGAAGAAAACGTAGTCTTTTGTAGGATAATTAAAAATATATTTTCAAAATTAGTAAGCATTTTTTGGTAAAATTATTTCAAATATTGCTGTAATAAAGATATTACTTTATACAACTAGATATACAAAATAATACAAACAGATTTATTTGACCAAAGCATTGATACTCCATTTCACTATGAAAATTATCATTAATTTATTCATTAAATTTAGTTAATTTTAAGTTTAGAAGTATTTTTTATGTTAGAATTATTTTAATTCTAAAATTATATTCTCTTTTTAGGAAACTCTCTGTCAATGCGAACACATACAGAATTTTTTCAAGGTAATTCTAAATTGTTTTTGCAAATTCAGAGGGTGATAGTACCCAATAGACAAGTAATAATTACATAGAAACATAGGGTTGCACTTCAGAAAAGAGAAATTTCCTCTTAAACGTACAACCATGTTAGTTTAGGTGGCATTATTATTTATTATTTAGTGAAAATTCACAGCAAATGCTCAAAATGCCCAACATGTATGTCGTTGCACAGTTGGCACCGGTGAAGGAACGATTGGCGCATTCTCTCGAAAATTCCTGGTGTCGTGTTAATTTTGGCCACGGCAACAACGATTCCAGCCACGAGATATTCACCTGAGTCCACAGGCGTCTTGTATACTAAAGATTTCATATGCCCCCAGAATAAAAAGTGCAGTGGTTTGAGGTCCGGTGAACGAGAAGGCCAGCCACATTATATAATCCGCTACATTCAACCCAACGTGCTACATTTAACTATCCGCTACTTCCAATCCATCGCGCGGAATATGCAACATTTATAAAGTTACACACCATGATGTAGAAATGTGCTAGGTCTCCATCATATATAAGCCACATGTCTCTCAGGATGGGGAGTGGAACAGAATGCAATAAACTGAGAAGCACTTGTTCAAAGAAGATACGGTATGTAGCGTCGGGCAAATTGTCAGGAATGATGTAAGGGCCTGCTAGATAATCAACAAGGATACTTACCCAGATGTTCCTGGAAATTTTCTCAATGAGGGATTGTACAGTGGGGATTGTTGTCTACCGAACGTGTGGATTGCGAGTGTTGAAAATGCCTTCTCTGCTGTGAATCTGTCTCAGCAATAATAAATAATACTAATACAGGAAATAATGGATTGTTATTCTTCATCCTCAGCATCCATTGCAAAAGTTTGTCCAGCAGGGATAGTTATTTGTCTATGAAGGTTGCACTTTTTACACGTGGTAGGGGTGTATGCGTTCGTCATGTAAAATACGACGGTTACTCTGAAATTTTTGAGATACGCGCAGACAAGAATCCACAAAATAAAAATAACGGTTTAATTTTAAAATACAAAGTATTTTAATACAGAAGATAATTTTTTACTGACTTACTTCAACTTGCTTAGCGTAGAATAAATTTTAAACAGAAGAGAAAATGGAGTTGACGCGAGAACATTTTTGCGCTATGATTTTCTACGATTTTAAAGCAGGATTAAATCACGAAGAATGCGTTCAACGGTTGCAATTAGCATTGCGTGATGAATCTCCAGCTTGTGCTACTGTATTCAGATGGTTTAGAGAATTTAGAAGTGGTCGCAATTTTCTTCAGGATGAAGAACACACAGGAAGGCCGCCGTCGGCAGTACTCTCGGTTAATGTGTCTGCCATACGAAAAATGTTAATGGATGATAATCGCTGTACCTATCAAATGATACAGAAGGAGCTTAACATTGTATCCGCAGCCATACACAAAACCATTCATGAAGAATTACGTATGAAATAAGTAGTTTGCCGTTGGGTTCCCCATAATCTAACTGAGCTCCAAAAAGAGGAGCATGTCAGAATCAGTAAAAAACTCTTAAATTGCTAAATGATGTGACCACCACATCATTTCTAAAATTGTAACAGGTAATGAAACGTACATACCGTTTTTTGACGTTCCAACACGTCAAGAAAGCAAAGTATGGGTCTTTGAAGGTGATCCCACGCCGACAATGGTGAAAAATCAACGCGCACTGAAAAAAGTGATGTATGCCGTTTTCTTCAGAAAAACAGGATTGGTCAAAGCAATCAAGTTGGAAGGATAGAAGACAGTAACAGCAAACTGGTATACCACTAAATTTCTTCCAGAAATTCTACAAGAACTGAATGTTAGAGGACTAATGATTCACCATTACAATGCATCTTCACATACAGCCGGATTAACAGTTGAGTTTCTTAAGCAAAAACAAATTAAAGTGCTCGAACATCCATCGTATTCACCTGATCTAGCTATGTGCGAATTTTGGTTATTCTTTAATCTAAAAAAAGAACTCACGTGGACATCATTTTCATTCAGTAGAAGAGATTGATGTGGCTATAAATGCATTTTTGCATCTATTCCAATAAATGAATGGCTTGAGGCATTTAATCTGTGGAAAATTCGTCTACATAAGTGCATTGATGCCGGTGGAGACTACTTTGAACACACCTAAAATTTTATAAGTATAACTTTAAAAACCTAGTTGTATTTCAAAAATTTCAGAGTGACCTTCGTACGCCATACCACTGGTTGAGAAATACACATTTCGTAAGTCACCACCTCGCACACTTGTGGAAAGAACTACCGCGAACGTCTTGCATTGCTGTTTGGGATATCAAACGAACCACTTTCTTGCAGAAAAGGTATAGTGACTTAGAATACAATGAGTTGGAAACCACTGTTCCTATAATCTTTGTGCCTTGTGTCCATCCCCTTTTACTTCACCGTATGTGAGGTGCATATCAACCATTTCTTCGTACATGTACACCGCCATAGCATTCCCGAAGTTTTTCGGGCGATGTTATCCAGATAATACTTGAAGCGATGATGTTTTTTAAATATTTTTTAAAGAACAATGGCTTTAAAAATGCAAAAAATGCAACAATGGCAATTTTTAAAGAACAACGGCTACACTGATTGGTTTACTCCAATAGTCAATAAGAGCAAAATGCTACTTCTTCTCGGTGGAAATTCGCATACGGTGAATTCGTCATAGATTCTTGAAGCATTTCTACTTTCCTTCTTCTCAGAGTGGAATGCAACCCTGTGTTCCAATGTAATTATAGAATGTATAGATGGGTACTATCACCCCTCTTAATTTGTAAAACCAATTTAGAATCACCCTGTATAACTTAATGTGTGTGATAATAAGCAAAAGTCCTGTACATATTGACTTAAAATTTTGTTGCCCATGTTTAGACCTTTAAGTACATTTACATACCTACGTAAAGGCCATTGCACTTAAGCTGCCAAAGTATTAATTGCATATCAATAGTTCGAGATATAAACTATTTTCAACACTTGAAGTTTTAAATTATAATCGATTAAATATGTGCGTTATTTTATAAAAATTCTTGGAAGTTGTAGCTTCTTAAACAATGAAGATTATATTCCTTTTAGAACTTTTAAACAAAAGCTTGAAGAATAAAATTTGATTTTCTATACTTAAAATATACTAATATGCTTCAAGATATTTCAATACACAACATAATATACAATTCTATAATTTAACTAACTTTGTAAATGTAGTTAAAGGCAAATATTTAATGTTTTCAAAAACGTGGTTACCTTATTTCTTTATTTGTATGTTCTTTATTTGTATAAATAAATATCTATATTAAGGTAAGCAACAAAACAATTCAATGCAATAAAAATAAAATAGTTTATTAATAATTAAATGTTGTTTTATCCTACTACGATGATCACTTTGAATGAAGTGATAATTTAAATCGGTGAAAAAGAATATATTTTTAACTAAAAAGAAAAAAAACAAGATGAATGAAAAACAAAAAGTATTTTTAGACAAAAATTTACGTAAAAAAAATCTTAACTTTAAAAATTAAATACAATTTTACTCGACTTTTATCCAAATCTTAATTATACACACTGAATCAAACACAACTAAGGTTAAAAAAAATCAATCTCTTAACAAACATATGAAGATACACAAGAGTTGTTTCCAAAACTAGTCATAAACTCAGATATAGTTCAGATAAATCTAAAATTAATCAATTTTAACGTTTAAATGAAACTTTGCATCATAATGTTTAAAAATTCACCAATTCCAAATTACGAATTCTTAGCATTAATATATAATCTTTACTATCACGCAGACAACTAGCCGGCTTACGGCTGACGTCAGCTAGAGGCTGTTGACGAGTGTTCAGGTCAGCGCCGAGATTGTGAGTTTCATATGGAATCCATTTAAGATTTATGAGATTGAGTCGGATGCACCTACTCGCTTATTCCAGGAGACAATATACATGTCCGTCGCTCCTCCCGGAAGCTGATATCTGATTTATGAAATGACGTCATTCATCCCTCATATACATACAGCAAACCTCATGTTTACAGTGACCGTCTTATAATGTTAAACATCGCCAGAAATGGATACAGTCTTCCCAATATTATCAATTTAGACTTGATTGTTAAGATTTTAGATGATGATTATTTAAAAGCTGTTATTCATGCTAATAAGTGTTGGTCTGCTAATTGATTTCAGGGTTTAGGATTGTGGAAAACAGATTTTTATTTATGGATGAGTATTTGGAAATTTATATTCCATGTAAATAGTTATTGGTGAAAGAACTAAAAAAATTAATGAACGAAAGTATGAATTCTTTTCGTTTTAATGATAAATTATTAGAGTCTTATTTAATTTATAATTTGATCTCTTATACTTACTTTTTATTAATATCAAATTTAAAAATATAATATACCACATTATGTACTTAATTTAAATATCTGTTTGGGTATTATTTTCTGCATTATGTTAAAAGAATGCTTGCTTTGCAATAAGGGTATATATTTGGATTTTACTTTTTGCAAAGATTAGTAAATCAATAAAGAAGTAAATTTTTAATGAATTTATAAACTGAAATAAATCATTAATTTAGTTTAATGTATAATTAATATTAGCTTGTATTAATTTAATATTAGTTCAATATAAGTAAATATAATTTGATCTCTTATATTTACTTTCTATTAATATAAAATTAAAAAAAATAATATACCACATTATATACTTAATTTAAATAACATTTTAGGTATTATTTTCCGTTTTATGTTAAGAGTATGCTTGCTTTGCAATCAGGAATTTATTTGAATTTTACTTTTTAAAAAGATTAGTAAAACAATAAAGATGTAAATTTTTGATGAATCTATAGATTGAAGTAAATCTTTGATTTAGTTTAAAAAAAATTAACACAAAGCTAAACTAGAAATTGTAAAACTAAATTTTTTGCTAAGGCAACCAGCTGAGGAAACTATTTAAATTAAACTGTTGATCAAAAATAAAATTAATTTAATTAAAAAAAGAATTTTAAGATTAAATTTTGATAGCTAAAAAGAAAATAATTATTAAAAATATACTGAAATGTTAACAGCCTACTAAGCAATGTGTAAAAAACTTGTTGACTGTCTGTTAAAACAGTGTCAATCATAATACTTTGATAATGAAACTGTGTTCTATATGACTTAATTTTTTTGGTCGTCCCACATTTCTTTTTCATAATTTGACTCAGTTATTTTAACAAAATTTTATAGCAGTGACTTAATTTTTTTTAATTTTTTTTGTTATACATACCATGTGAGTGACCATGAAGTCATTCCTATAATATTCGTTGCAAACTTTTATATGAATAAAGTGTGCTTTCATAACTAACCAATTCTTCAATACTTGTTTGCAAGGCAAAATCTAATTCTTAAGCTTTGATAAATTTTTTGATAAAAACTTCAATAACTTACTAATTTCTTTGAATTATTTAATCAGTTTCTATATTTAAAGCAAAACCTTCAACTGAGAAGAAACCATAACTTAATAAGTTCTTTCTCCAGTAATCAAATGCACATAAGAGGTGCCAAAATCAATCACTCTGATTTTCGTCGAAGCATAATTCCAGAATGACTTAATGTTTTTAAAAAACATTAGTTATGATCAAGTAGGAAAAAAGTTTCAAAATTCTGTTAGAATCTTTACTCGTTTGTAAATAACCATTTTCCAAATTATGGTATTGTTTAGTACATTGATGGTATATAAACGCTCGATATTATTACGAAAATAATCATCTTCTCTAAGCCACTTGTTCAAACCTTCGGATCTCGCCATACTTGTATTCAAGTAATATACTTGAACATCTGTATCTTGCAAAAATGGCTATTTTGTGTAAAATTATATGAATGCTTTCAATATCAGGTTAAGAACATACATTGATCTGCATAAAACGAGGTTTAGGATGTACAGTGTTCGTAACTCTATGGGATCGAAGTTTTAAAAGTACACCTAAAAGACGCTTTTTTTACCAATATGCTGACTTTAATACGTCAACCTATTAGTAAATTTTCATCACGAAAAACGCCTGTCGATTTATATTTCAACTTGGACATAGTTCATGAAGACATCACATAATTGCTCAGTGTACATTGATTCCGAATGTTCGATTCCTTGCTTAGAATATTATTGAATGGTTCTATGATAATTTTAGCACACGGGTCTTTAAATTTTGGAATTTATGTAACATATACCCTCTGTTATTAATTTATTATTAATTTCAGAAACAAAATATATATTACTGTGCTTTCTGGGAGAAGTATCACATAAGTGAAAGCATCACACTTGAAAGCTGCATAGAACGTAATATCGCTTATATCTCTGTATTAAGTAACTATCCTAGAAATATTACCATACACATCACCATCACTAAATCTTTACATGTCTTCCATTTTGTTCATTTTTCTTAGGTAATATATGGCACTTTAGTTTAGAAAATATGCATAAAATGAAAGTATAATTTAAAAAAATTCATAAGAAAAAATTCTGAAAATATAGCTTACGAATGTATTGATGTTTTATCTGAAATAGGTTCATTTTAATAATATTCATATTATTACAAAGACTATCATTGAGGCAAAACATTAAATGCAAAAAATAAAAAATTAAATATTTTGGTTTCACTAAAAATAATTACATTAAAGAGTATATCACATGAAGAATTCTAAATCCGATTCTTTATTATCGGATTTTAAAAAGTCCGGAAATTTTGGTCTGAATGAAAATAAAATATACAAAGAGTTATCGCGTTATAAAACATGTCTATTTGTTGTATATTTTTTCTGTAAATATAACAATAACACTTTAAACTCATATTATTTACTATGTATCCACTATTTTCTATATATTTTTCCCATCTATTTTGCTTAACCCTAAAAAATAATTTTAATATGCACTTAACCGCCGCATTGAAAACATCCAGCAGTTAATAATCTGATTTTTAATCACGCCATGGCGTTCCTTCTAAAAAATATAGTAGATGATAAATCGCATTTAAGCAATTTTTCACATCGACATTTCGAAAATACTCTGCTATACTCACTATCAATAATCATCGTAGGATGTTTAATTTGGCACTATTTCTATTTTTATTGAAAAACATTGCTCATCGTTTATTAGTCAAATATTTGTCTGACAAAATTCAATCGTCATCGATATTTTTGATTTATTAAAAGAAATGAATTGGAGTATTTAAAAGATTCCTAGCTCATTGCTAAAATTATATATATATATATATATAT